>VNJO01010147.1:0-120326 GCA_008042535.1 Drosophila tani | reverse complement strand
GGGGGGGCACGGAACACGGAATTTAAAGGGGAAAGAAACATAATACCTAGAGCTACGTACGCCTTAGCAGGCAGCCAATGGAGCCGAATACAAAAATACAAAGTTCTCACAAAAATACGAATACAGAGATTACAGATATGAATACAGATACTGAGGTGGAGGTGGAGGTGGAGACAGGAGACAGGCGAAGCGTGGCGCCGGATATTAAATGCTGTGAGGACGCAATGTCAGCAGCGCGAATCACGATTCCATATATATATAATACAATTGATCCAATTCCACGGTTTAGAAATATAGTTTGCGTGCGTGCTTTGAGCACAACTCGCTCGGCATTGAGATTAAAATCGGGGTAATCAGGGAATGGAAATGGATATTGGGGAATGATTGCTTAGACGGGGAACTGAGACTGAGACTAGAGAGAGCCGCCGCCCTAGGCCACATAGATGAACATGTTGATGTCGTCTTCGTCGCGCCTCATATACTTGTGCTCTATAAGCCACTCGAGCTGCTCCTTGATCATCTTCTTGGACGGCAGGAACATGTTCTTCAGTATGTCGATGAGTTCGCCCTGGAAAATACGAGAGTTACGAGAGTTGAGTCTCCTCCAGAAGGGTTTTGTTAAGACTAGAGCTGTAAAACTATCGACGATACTATCGATATTATCGATGGTGTTGTGCTCCGCGTCTCTATCGATTGTTCTTTTTCACCATCGATATATCGCGTTAGCAGTTAATCAGCGAATTCGTATAAAATTTACAAGTTTTTGCCAATAAATATAATTTTAAATTTGTATATTCTTAAGAGCGGACCAAAAAAATGTTCTTTAATTTCCAATCATTTATATCAAAAACTATCTTTATAGAAAATCTTTATAGACAGTAATTGTGATAAAATTTCTTTAATTTTTTTATTTCATAAAATCGTATATAAATTATGCCATTTAATTTGCTTTGTTTAAGCAAAGTAAATTTTTTAAACCCATTTTATTTTGTCGATAGTATCGATATTATCGATGGTTTGGACTATCACTATCGAAAATATCGAGTAAGGGCACTATCGATGGTTTTACAGCTCTAGTTAAGACCTGGGACTCACCTGCAGCGCCGCATTGTTCATCCTTTTGCGCACCTTCATAATCTTGATGATGGCCTCCTGGGTGCGCAGGATGCGCAGCTGCACAATGGACTGATTGTCCTCCTGCTGCGACCGCTCCGTGCTCAGCTGCAGGCGCCCAATGAGGTTGAGCTGGGGTTAAGGTAAAGATTAAATTATAATCAAATCTATTTAGGCCACAAAGAGATCTTCCCACCTTTCCACGTCGCTGCGACTTGCCATTCTTGACAATGGCAAACTCCTGATTGATATAGAACATGGTGTTCTCGGCAAAGTCCTTGGGCGAATTGATCGCCGCCGGCTCCATGAGCAGTATTTGCTTTTTGATCTTGGGAAAGGCCACCAGCGACCACAGCGTGCGTCTTAGCTCGGGGTCTTTAAAGGGGAAACAATAACTTAAAGGAAACCCTAATTAAATAAAGAAAGAAAAACCTCACCTGGCAGTTCGGTGGCCAGTCGGAGATTCTCATAGGAGACCTTGTCGTGCTGCCTCTGGTTCCAGGCAAAGAGTACGGCCATTTGGAAGGTGGTCACATCGAGGTCATAGCGCCCAAAGTTGTTCACAAAGGTGATGGTGCCGTTGCTCATGTGATGATACCACTGCAGCTTGCGGCCGGAATGCTTCTTCTTGTAGAACTCCTCCACATCCGGGATGTAGTCCTCCAGTTCGATGGGCAGCGACACTGAGACGCGCTCCGAGCAACGGGCCCAGGCCCCAGCATTGAGTATTTTAATGTTGATAGCATCGTGGCGACTTATCGAGCTGCGGAATTGAGTATTCAGGTCCTCGCTGACCTTGATGTCCTGGAACATGCGTGCCAGCCGATTGACATAGTCCGCCGGCATGCCCACCTCGCGCAGCCACTCGACAATGTCCTCCTCCTTCTCGCTGTCCGCACTGGTGCCCAGAATGAGGCGCCTTGTCAAGTGAACCTTGTGGTAGCGCATGAACACATCCTTGTTGTTCACATACTTGAGGACGAGCAGGACGTCGCGCAGGCGTGCGTCAATCTGCTCGCTGGTAAGGCGCTTGCTGAGCGGCGTCCGCCGCAGGAGCATGTCACAATAGTTGGCCAACAGCTCGGGGCACTTGCTCTCCGGCGCCGTGTACTTGACGCCCCTGTTGGCGATGCTCGTGGGCAGCTCCATCTTGAACACACTGGTGTCGTTAACCACCATCTTGAAGGCAATGTCGCGGGCAGTGAGGAAGCGCGGGTCATCGTTGAAGGCGTTGCGCACCAGGTCGCTGAACTTGTTGAACAGCTCCAGCAGCCGTTCCACATACTTCTCCGAGTCCTGGGTAATCACCTCCGAGGCGGAGAGCATGTCGGCCAGCCCTGCGGACTGAATGTGCCGCTGCAGGTCGCTCATCATCGCCTCCACACCGACGCCGTGCAGGACGCGATCCATCAGGCGGAACATGAGATTCAGGCGCTCCGTTTCGTAGTCCCTGATCAGGGCCGGGCACTCGGCAATGATCGAGTTCAGGTGATCGACAATGAGCACCTTGACCAGCGTGTAGGTGAGTATGCTGAAGCTGCTGGGCTCCAGATACCGCTTGGCCCGCACCTCCTCCTCGCGCAGCTTGGCGTCCGCGTACTTCATGTACGCCAGCACGCCGTTCTCCTGCTGCTGCTCCGCGGACTTGAGGCGATAGAACTCGGCTGTGGCCTTCAGGTAGGCCATCTCAAAGTTCTCCCTGTAGATCTCCAGCTTGTCCTCCGCGTTCGAGGAGAGATTCACATAGCTTTCGCGCACGCCCACCACCAGCTGGGCGTCGTAGGCGTCGCCATTCCGCTCGGCGTGCACAATCTTCATGGCCGACTCCTGCAGGCGGTGCTTGATGTCGTGGAAGATGTGCTTGTTCCAAGAGTCCAGCATCAGCTTGCGGACGGGACTGTCCTCCGTGGGATTCTTCTTCGAGGTGGAGCTACTGCTACTCCCTGAGGTCGCCGCAGCCGCCGCCGCCGCGGCAGCAGCTGAGCTCGTTGAGGCGGATGTCGAGGCGGCGGCGGCGGCAGAAGTAGAAGCTCCAGAGGAGGCGGCAGCGGCGGCGGCCGCTGAGGTGGAGGCGCCCGCCTTGCTGGCCGCGGAACTGCTGCTGCTGGTGCCCGCCTGGCCGCTGCAGGAGGCGGCGGCCGCGGCACTGGTGCTCGCTCCCGAGGCAGACGCGGAGGAGGCAGAGCTGGAGGAAGGCTTCACTTGCGGCGACTGCTCCAACTGGCGGAAGGGCAGCGGGAGGTAGTTGGACTGTGTAAAGAACTTTCGCCATTCCACAATGTAGGTGGCCAGCAGGGCCTGCTCGCCGCGCTGCGCCTGCACCTGGCTCTGCGCCTGGACGATGAACTCGACGATGTCCTGCTGCAGGCAGTCGTAGATCTTGGCGGCGCCCTTCTCGTCCCACAGGCACACAAAGTGAACGCCAAAGAACAAATCCTGCCACTCGCGCTGCGACACCGTATCCTGACGCAGCAATTTCAGAACGATCCGCCGCTTGTCCGGCCAAACCTCCTCGAAGATGTCTCTGTCCCGTTTCCCGATTGCCTGCCGCCCAGGAAGTTTTGTATTATGTATAATGTACGCCGGCCGAGAGTTTGTTCCACCCGCCGGGCAGGTCACTTACCCGTAGCATTTTGATCGTAGCAATCTCTTTGTTTTTGTTGCTGCGTCCGCTTCACTTCATTTATATTTATTTTTTTGTAATTAAAGCAGCGATGGACGATAGTTGACTATCGTATTGGAGGCAGCTGGGAAAACTCGCGCGATTGCCGTATGCTAGCTGTAATCGATGTATCGATAGGCGGCAGAATCGATGAAAAACAATCTCGAGGAGAAAAAAAAACTCCGGAGTGCAGGCAAAAGTGCGGGAAATCTGCGGAATGCTGTAATTAGCAGCGCGCGTTTGACAACGGGAAAGTCGGCTAGTACCCCGATCGCTGATGGCCAACGGAATCCGTTCGAAGTGTAATTGCCAACAGATTTTGTCAAATGTTTTGTGAAATTCGCCAGTTTCCCATTTCGTTTTGGTTTTTTTCTTCTCTACCTCTTCGTGAGCGAGTGCGACGGCAGTACTACGGGCGCCCCATCGCCGATAGCCGTCTCGCTCGCACGCCCGTCCCCGACCTAATGTCTGCTGCGAGCAAATGTTTCGTATTTCTCCAGGGTTGTCAGGTGTTTTCCGAATGTCAAGTTCGATGATTCTTCCGTATTTCCAATATATCGCCAGCCATTACATGTTGTTGTGAAATCGAATGATTAAAATGAACTTGAAAATAATAATCTTTAAGTCAGATATAAATTAATAATCATCTTTTCCTTTAGACTTCCAATTAATCAACATTCGCTTACATGAGATTAATAATATATTTTGTAATTAATTAAATCATGCTAAATAGTAATACTAGTATTAAAAGGGCAATTCTAGTTTAAAAAATATATCAAAACCATAGCATCTAGGCAAAACCGGCAACGATGAACTGAGATATATCGATATATTTGAAATCTCTGCAGAGGTGTGACAACCCTAGTTTCACATTTTTCACATTCACCATTTTCCCTTTGTTTGTCGGCGGCGGCGCTCGTTGTACGGCCGTGCGTAACGAATAATAATCGCAAAAATCGCGGAAAATACACAAAAACCGTGCTGAAATGTAAATAAACAAAATTCAGATGAGCAGTCGCCGATCCAGTGCTCCGATTCCCCAGCATCATGTGCGTAAAAAGCGAGATTCAGTGACGACAACACAACTACGTGCTGCTGCTGCTGCGTTCATTGACGTGACGCGCGAGCGTGATAGTGTGTGTGCGTGCGCGTGTGTGTGTGGTCGGTGTGCTGCCAGTTTTAGTGTGTAGGTGTGTGGCTGCGCTGCGAGTTGTTGTCAAAATTGAAGCGTTTTTAAAAACAACAAGCCAGCGAAAAGCAGGAAGCAGCAACAAACAAAACACCCACAACACGGCACAAATTGCAATAGAAGCAGCAACACCTCAAATATCCCCCAAACCAGCGGCGACAACAACAACCGCAGCAACATCAACAACGTTAAAGAGCAGTGCCAACATCTGTCGCGTTCTCCTCTATAGCCAGAGAGAGAGAGAGAAAGAGAGGGCAAAAAGAAAGTCAACAGTCGCGTGTGAAACGAAATTCGAAAAAATGTCCGTGTGTTTGTGTGTTCAGTGTATAGAATTGAGTAAGAAGCAGCGCGACAAAAGGAAATAAAAGCAATAGCAATAGCAATAGCAACAGCAAAAGGAACTGCCAGCAACAACAAATGCAACAAATGTAACAACAACAACAACACAACCAGCAACAAGCCACAACCAATGAAGCAATCAAATTTAGTTTAATTTGCTTCTCTAAACCCCACAAAAACACAACACAAGGAGCACAAATCTTTTGCCAATGAGTCGCAGACAGTCATTGGATCGACCAGGTGAGAAAATGTTGAACAAAAAAATGGGGAAAATGTGAAAACGAATGGAAAAGAAAGAAAAACACTCGTAATAATGCTTAGTTTGCATCGGCGGCCGGGACGGAGAGCGAGATGAGATGCTGCACTTTGCGCGCATGTTCTCCTCGGCTCTTCTCGCTGTTTTGGCCCTCTCTTCTCGCTGCTCTAAAAATAAACGTGCTCTCTCTCTCTCTCTAAACGCTGGCTGCGCAGCTGCTCCCAAACACTTGAACTTTGTAAACATCTCTAACAATTCTTTCGGCCCGACAAACTAGCTGTATAATTAATCGTATTTCAAAATAGCCAACAGTTAAACCAAAAAAAAAAAGTAGAAGGCGACAGAATAATTCCCAAGATATGAATGGAAAAGCCACCTCTTTTCCTCGCTCGCCATTCTATTTTTAACCAGAGTTTCAACACTCGAGCGGGGAAAAGAGAAAGTATCTGTCACTGTCTTAAGTAGATGTAAATGTGTCTCATATAACTCTGTCTCGGTGTGTGTGGTGTATGGTGTGTCTGGGAAAGAAAGCAGCCAATAACCATAAAAACCAAAAAATTCACCAACTTTGGGTTGTTTGCTTTTTGTTTTATTTAGCAAGGGCAATAAATACGACGGGCAAAGTACAAAATTATAAAAATATATATTTTTGAATTTTTTAATGGCACTTGAGTCGGATAATTAGGGAATTACACTATTTAAATGTCATTTAACAGCAAATAAATGTGTATACTTATTTGAACTTTTTTATGAATACCATGTTTATAGTTAAAATAAATATAATAATATGAGAAATGGCAGGATACGCGTATATACAGAATTTTTGTTATATTTAACATGCTTTTAAGATTTATTTTTCTAAATATAAAAGCTCCTAATAAATTTATCATGTTTAAAAAGAATTTTTTAATAAGTTTAAGAATTAAAGTTGACCGAGAGCCCTCCTTATTTCAGATTATTTTGAACACTGGCATTGTATTGTCACTTTAGCACGTGAAACTGTTTTTCCTTTTCTTTTTTTTCACACAATAAGAACCCTTGAACCGGAATCTGCGCTGTTAATGTAAAGTAAATAATAATAGGCTTAGCTAGTTTTGCGTTGAGGAATGCTGTCCACTTATCAACGGCAATTAGCGTTGAATGCTAGTCGTGCATCGCTTGGGAACTCAGACAGCCGGGCCTCATGCACACACAAACACACACACCGGGCGAGCACACACCCACACCCACCTGTGTGTGCGTTCCTTTAATTTATTTATAACATTCAATGTAAACTCTGCTCAAGCGCCGGCCAACAGCAGAAACAACACAAACAGGCTGCAATTGCGTTTGCTTGATTTTTTTCTTTATTTATTATTTGCCGCTTTGTAGGTCAGGGTTGTCGTGTGTAATGCAAAACGTGCCAGCAAATTGAATGAATAAGCGTGGCTAGGCGACAATCCGCCCATATATTCTATTGCAACTGCGATCACAACACCGACATCAGCCAACAATTGCCGGCTATTGCCCGAAATAACAATCGAACAAGCTGGTTTCGAGCGAGTCCGCATAGACTCAGGTAATTGGGGTGTAAAATTCGGCTGTTAACCGGTTTGTGGCAGTTGTTTTAACTAGATTATGATCCATGATACTCGTAGATGACTTCCGTTTGCACTTAAATTCAGCTCAATAAACATATGGCCTGCACTTTATGCGAATATCGCATAGCAATAAAGGCGAGTTGGCCAGGACTTTTCCTACGCAAAATTGAATCTTTAAAATAGATAAAAGACACCGTCAATAATTTAATTTGTGACTGATTTGGAGAATCGGAGTACTACCAAATCTTTAGAAATATAATTTTATAGTTTGGCCCCTCGTAATGGACTAATAAAGCAATTATAACTAATAAACTAATTTTTAACTGCTTCGCAATAGATAAAAAGATTTAATACCCATTTAAATATGGAAAAGAAAGACCAAATAATATTTATTGTTTTTACAAAATATATTTCCATATTTCTATATATCGTATAATGTATCGTTTCCCTGCGATTCCGTACATCGCTTTTTACTCGCGGTTCTTAACTTTTTCTCTTCCCAATTCTGCTCGACTCGCTGCAATTTCCTAATCTACGCTGACCTTATTTCCAGCCAGCCAGTGCCGAGAATGTTATCGATATTCACACTGTTTACATGCGATATGACGACGCTTGGTGTTGGCTGTGTTTACACTGTAAAAATGTATTTAGCCTACCAGTTGATTGACTCTTATAATTATTATTATTATCATTGTTATGGCCTGGGACAAGGCGTTTGTGGAATTTCCGCTTAAACTCAATTTGGAATGTCAAAAGCAGAAGCACCTTAAAATTTATTTGGTAGGCGTTGCAGCCAATCTGATTCGATTTGTTGTTATTGCTTCGATTTTCGCGCTTTTCTTCGCGTGGAAGCGTGACAAAGCGTCATTAAGTTCGTTTTTAAGGTGAAATCGATTTTCCGGACCATTAGGTACCATTAGGAATCGTTGCTATTTGAATTTTCACGTTGTTTAATTGTATTTCGCGCTGACAGTTCGGCTGGGCATTATTTATTAATCAATAAATAAATGAGACCTTATCAAGGTCTTTATTCAGATTGTATAGAAATTTGTACTGTCTAAAATGTCGTAATGTTGGCTTGTTTTTATATGGGATTAACCAACTGATAAGCGATAACTGGTGGGACTACAGCGCTGCGAGTTAAAGTGCAAATACAGTAGATATTAAGTAATACAACTTTTAGTTGGCTTTTGTATGTTAATATATAATTTACAAACAATTTTAAATGATTCAATAGAATTCTTAAATAATTCCAATAATATAAAACAGACTATAAACTACCTATTGTAATTTATTCTTGTGAATGGATATAATGGTGTGCTTGTCATTTCACAATGTGTCTGTATCTCTCATTATCTCGTCTAAATAAGTGATTACTAATGCTGATACTTCCCTTTGCTCTATGACTCATTGGGACTTACATATTATACGAAAAACGATTTATACATTTGTTTCAAAGTGCTAAATGTTCGCGTTTTTTAGAGCTTTGCTAGTACTGGTGCCTCGTGCCCGGCATTACACTCTTTGTAATTGTATTTGCTTATCAACAGAGAGTTGGGAGCATGAGAGAGTTTCTCACTGTTCTCTCTAGTTTCTCTTCAACTCTCTGGCATTCGGTAATATTCCAGTAATTTCTCTCTGAACTCACGCTGTTGTTATCAGTGCATTTGTTGCTTTATGCGCCTAATTGTTCCTGGCTTTTTTCGCTTTTGTACATATAATGATTTACGAGTGCCAAGCAAGGCCAAGAACAATGCCGGCGGATGAAAATTTGATTAGCATATAGACGGGTCCCCGAACCGGCTCCTCCTCACAGTGGAAATCCAAGCATCCAAGCAGCATCGTCATCCTTGAGGCACATCATTAATCTTGGCACACAAAGGGACAGCAAAAAGTTGGCAAAAGTTGCCAAAGCAACGCATCGGGCTATTAACTTCCCCGCCTCGCACCGCTCACTCGCCCCACTCTCACTCTCTGCTTTTCCGCTTTTCCCTAATGAAATTGCTTTGATTTCTGGAAAAAAGCTGGTGAACTTTTCTCATCTAGCGCTCCGCGTTTAGTGCAGCAAATTACACGAATCCTTGTGGTTTTTCCAACTTTTTGTGGAGATGTCTCTGAATCTTGACACTTTATTTGGAAGGCTAATCACCCTGGTTGCTGGATAAACAAAGTTTTTAGAACGATGTCTATTAATAATTTGTAATTGCTTATTAGTTGATGCGAGTGTCAAATTATTTATTATGAAAAAATGTTCAAAGATATCTTATTGCAGCTCAAAATAAAACTAATTTTTGAGCTGCATCCAAAGTACAAATTCTTAATTTATAAAAGACACAGGTCAACTTCAACTGAAATTAAATAAAAACAATCCAAAAATGACTATAAAAATAAACTTTTTTATTGTAAAAACTTAAATAATCAAATTATTCTGCATTGACAAGAATCTTTGGGGTTGGCCACTTGGCGGTTGAGTTAAAAGTTGACACTTCTTTTTGGGGGTTAATCGCGCCGCTGGCTGCGATGTGTATCTATCTATTAAAAAATCGGGGCGAGTCGAAGTGGCCAAAAGACGATGTGGAAAACGACGACGACGATGACGACGACAATCGCGAGTGCGCTCTCAGGAAATTGTTTTTGGGAGCACGTCGGAATTAGCGCCAATAACAATGGGAAAACTGAAGCAGAAGACTCGTGTCGGAGTCAATTTCCCGAGGGAAAAAAACGGAAAGCTTTTCAGCCGAACATAGACGCAGAAAAGTAGGCAATGTAATGTGAGGAATATGAATATAAATTGTACCAAAAGAGCTAAAGGATGGAATAATGTTTTTGTATATAGATCTTAAAAGCATAACAATTTTAATTACCGTTTTTCCGTTTTAGTTGATGAATAATTAATCGGTTCAGCCGACGCCATTGACTGTTTAAACGGATTAAATATTATTATCATGATATAGTTCGTATATTTGTTTAAACTAAATCATTTATAACGCCGAATAGTAGGCAATAATTATTATATATTGACATGCATTTACCAACACTGCTCAGGAAGTCGAAGACCTCATGTCCTTTATTGTTTGGAGCGCACTCGACTCACAATATTTCCCCCATCTAATCGACCAATTTCCGATGCTGTCCATGCATCATCCGAGTCCGGAATTCGCCCTTTCAGTTGCCAGTCGCCAGTTGTGAATTGTTGGTAGTGAATCGTAGGTTTTGGGCCGCTGAGAGGGTGATGGAAAAAGGGGGTCAGACGCAAGCTGGGCATAAATTATTTTTGCCGCCCGAATGTCTAATATGGCGGCAACGGATATGCGGTTGCTATCCGCCTGTTAGACATGCACCCAACACCGAAGGCGACTTAATTAGAAGCAATTGAGGGTATTTATAAAGTGGGTATAATATATCTAAATTATCCCTTTCGAAAAGTAATTGAATTATCTTCTCAAAATTTTGTTTAGAACCAACTTTACACTTTCTGTATTTCTAGCTATAATTATTATCTATAACAACATATGTTAATAGAGAATTAATGAGGGGTTAACTATATTTCATGTCTCCATTTTAAAAAAGATCCCTTAGCTAGTATTCCATATAAAAGAATTTTTAATTTATTTAAATCTGCAGATATTCTAATTTCACAGCCGTCACTGTGATTTGGAGTGTTTATGTTTCTGTGTGTGTGTCGTGGGTTGATGCTCTCACTCACACCCATTTAATCGATTCGGTAACATTTGTTGTTGTTTCGGTGTTGTGCTGTTTTCATTAGGGGTTATATTCCGGTTTGATCTGCAAGCAGCACAGCAGCTAACGAACAAAGCCAGCCCAACCAAGCCCAAACCCACTTTGAATCCCGATTCCAGACCAGCGCCAGAGGAATAATATTACTCGCTGCTTGGCTCACCTTTGCTCGCAGGACCAACACTCGCACATACACATACACATACATACACTCGCTCTCCCCGTGCGTTTCATCTGTCATTTATCCCGTTTGTTTCTCCGCTTGTTATTGCTGCAATAGCTGCCTTGTTTTTTGGCTCTCCGGAGAGTCGAGAGTTTTTGATTTTCGACATGTCGCTTCTTCAACCCTTTTTTCAATGCATACATACATATGTACATGTTGTTTGTTTGTATGTATGTATACATGTGTATATCTGCGTATGGAAAGTTTTGCATTTTTATTATAGATAATTTGTGTACAGGTTTTTTTGCGGCTGCCGCGCAAACTCCCAACTTTTGAACCTTCTGCTGTGCTCCATCTCCGCTTCCTCTCCGTCGCCGCTTCCTCTCCCTTTCCCTCCATCTCCATCGCATCCCAGTCCCCACTTCATGACTTCCTCTTGTCGTCGCCGTCGTCGTCGTCGTCCTGTCTGCCTTTCTGCATATGCTGGATGTTGTTTATTTCTCTCCTTCATTCCGCTGTTGTTGTTATTGCTCCGCTCTTGATTTTTGTTTTTGTTTTTTCGTGTGCTGTGTATGTGTGTTGTTGTGTGTGGGGAGCCATAATTAATTTTCGACATTTGCTTGTGTGCTGCTCTCCTTTTTGAAGTCTGGCAACGTTGCAATCAAAACCGCAGAAGTTCTCTACATTAGAGAAAAAGAGTGAAGAGGGGCGAAGGAGGGAGAATAGAGGAAATTGTGTATTATTTTTCGTTATTATTAAATATGGAATTGCAGGGGATTTTACTTAATATTATTATCGAAAAGGATTTGTATGGAAAAGGGGGTTAAATAATAAGTACAAAAGGTGATTAGTTGCTTAGATACGTAGGATTGATAAGTTTTCTTCGTTTTGAGGTGCTGATCACGGATCTGAAGTCTGTTTTGAGCCGTCACATTTTATTCTAACTTTAATTAGGAATTTTGTTAAAGATTTGTTGTTTTATTTACAGTTATAAGGACATTCTGACATTCAAATACGTTATCATATATCTTTTTGAATGGTGCTATTAAAAGCACATTAATTACACAGCCCCAAGGATCAGAGTAGCCTCCCTCTATGTGTTTTTAGCAAATAAACATATACATTTTTAATATCCCCAGTTCTCTGGTCCGTAAATACGTTTGTGTGAAGTGGGATTATTTGAAATGCATGAAAATAATGCAAATTTATGCAATAAGCGCGCATTCAAACAAAAAATAACCCCTTAATATATGCTGACAAACATAATCTGACTGTCAAGTGATATTAGCAGATTTTCACCCAAACCCTTTCCGTTTGGTATTTTACCATTGAACACCAACAAGCAGATGGAATTACATCCCAATTCCTATCCCAATTCCGACCCGAAATTGTGTGTGTTTTTAGCTCGACTTGTTTTCTGTTTGACAAACTTCAACACGCAATGGAACAGGCACTTCCGAATGCTCAACCAAGTTGCATTATTAACCAAATTCAGAGCCGTCTGTCAGGCTGTTGTCTAACTGAAAATGCAGGGGGAAAAAGGGGAAAAGCCGCCGGCAATCCAACGGATGCATTTTGCATGTCATCCACTTTCAAACGGGGGGAATCCGGATCGCTCATGTGTGCATTCTGCATACTACAATGCCACTTGACATTCGCATTTGCATTAGCAGATCCGGAGGAGAGGCAGGTGGAGATGCCGCGTTCCATGGTTGGTTAATGGGTTAATGGTCTTTGAATGTTCAAGTTAGGGGCTTCTTGCCTGCTCATGCATTTCCCCGCCTGAAATGTTGGGTTAACTTAATTGCATTCAGTTGAATTTTTCAGCCACGTTTCTTTCCTTAGTCTATTTTCTTGCGTTTTCATTAAAACTTTAACAGAAAGCCCCGAAGGTTAATACTCTTATTTGTACAATATAGTATAGTGCCTTTCATATTTATAGGAAGGCTTTTAAGTATAAAATTAGCTGAATTAATGTCAAATAAAATAATATATTAACAATTACCGTATACAAATTATATATACTCTAAAAATATATCTAATTAAATTGGTATAATGTTCCTAATTAAAATATGTATATCTTAATAATTTAATTAGTTCAAGATTAAATTTAATTTCGTTTACCGGAATTCCAATAGGCATAAAATAACAAAAAACGCACGGTATTCTCAGTAGATATGCTCAAGTACATATGTTATATGCATGTTTGAGCATCATTTCTGCCGCCAGTTATTATAATATAAAACCGAATTTGAGTTTGCTTTTCGCCTTCCGCTACGCTTGGTAATTTTCGTGCCCCTCGGCTGAGTTTTTGGCCCCCCGTTCACGCTCCCGTTCTGGTTCTGAATCGGGTTTGGCCCATTCTTTTTTGATGGCTCATTGTGAATTCAGCGGCGGTAAACATTTGCACAAGTGTCCGGACTCCGGATCGTTGAAGGCAGTTATGGAGCTTTTCAGCCGCAAATTTTGCCAGGGAACGAGATAACCACCGCCTTTGCACAGTGAAAAATAGGCTGCTTTTATTGATTACGATCTTAAGAAGAGAAAGGATACCAATTTCCATAAATTCCTCAAGCAATTGATAGAGTGGTTTATATTAATTTTTCTACAGTTTAGCCTCACTTGTAGCTGCATAAAAATTTAATTTCAAGTTTCGCCTACTTTTTATTACCTTTGTGAATCCATGGAATCGTAGTTTCGTAGGTGGCTCCCAAGCTGCCGGGCGTCTGTGCCACTAAATGCCGGTTAATTGCGATCGCGTGCCGCAAGGAGAGAAAGGGTTAGTGTCCGAAGTGCAACAAAATCGAAAGCGGCACGAACGGGGGAACCCCAAGGAAGTTGACCCAGTTCCAAGTCGGGGTGGAGGAAGGCATACAATGACCTTAATGCCTGCTGCTGGCCAGCAGCAAAAGTGGAGCTCAACTTTGTGTGAAAATGTTCGAAGAAAACTTTGCATATTACGGAATGGGAAATGGGAAGAAGGGGCACTAGGTTGGAGTAAGGCCTGACTTTGAAAGTGAATAGCAGCACCCACACCTCGTGGCTCATGCCAGCGATGCACCCAGAGGCACGCCCACCACAGGCACTCACTTTCCCAGGGGCATTTGCATGGTGCCCAAGGGTGAGCTGTGGCCGTTGTGGCTGCCATAAACGATGATGATATGCATGAATGGTTCGGTTCCAGTTCCACTTCCACTTCCTCCGCTCGATTGTTCACTCTCAAGTTGACATTGCCATGGCAGCAACAGTTTGTTTCATAATCCAATTATTGTCAACTCGGTGTCACTTTTCATTGATGAAATCGGAGATGTTTCACTCGGAGGCCACCGACACCAGCCACTCCCTCTCAAAACAGAGTTGGGGTTTTATTGCCACAATTTCGATGGGGTGTTGATTGGGGGCACTCGGGCATGAAAACGATTTTACGAGCAATGTTTTACAGGTCACTTTTGGGATTCAGGGCTGTCTCTCTCTCGAGTGTTATCTTCGAGTGCTCAATATTTGGTTTGGTTTAACCCGGCTTTTCACCCCTAATTCTTCCTGTTCCGCCCTGTCATGTCAGGCAGTGATCAATCAATTACTGCTAAGGATTCGCCTAATTACCTGCACATAATCCCAGCCCAAAAATAGCTAAATAATACAGAGAGAGCTGCTGGCTGGGACTGGCAGCTGCAGCCAAACCGTATAATGGTCGATAATCGTTGCAAACTGTGTAGAGATTTCTCGGGGAGGCTGAGAGTGGTGTATCTCCGAAGGCGAACGAACAAAAGCATCTGCCAGCGACGCAGTTGTCGGTAGTTGAAGCGGCATGTAATCCAAACAATACCTGCTGGCTGGCTGGCTGGCCATATCGGCATCTCGTATTTCGCTTAGCCAACTCCTCCTAATCCAAAGCAGTTCAATCAGGAACAATGAACCGGACAAAGGAGCGGAGCGAAGAAGGAGAGGAAAACGAAAACACGAAGCTTATTGACAGAGAGGAGGCAAAAACATCGCATGTCCACCACATATACTCACTCGAGACACAGTTGTGGTCAAGATAATGGCACTGTTAAATTACTAATAACTTCGTACTTAAGTACTTAATTAAACAAGGTTTTGGAGATTTCTTCAAGGAATTCATTTAATATTAGGTGTGGCAAGACTGATTTTGAAGTGAAAAAATATAATTATATAACATATTTCCAAAACCAAGGTCTTAACCCGATCTTACACCTTCATTAAAAAATAGAACTCCATATATTTGCAATGGCCAGATTATGAGATTAGTAGCCATCCTTTTGGCGGCAGCTGTAAGAGCATAGAAGGATAACACATGCTGTGTTGTTTGCCACAGCACAGCCCAGGTAGCACATCCATCGTCTTTATCCGTCTGCTGGGCAGCTGCAAAAACTGCAGCAGCTACAAAAATTGGCCAGCCACTTACCTTTGGCTCTCCTCTTGATTTCTGCCTCCACCCCATCGTTTCGAGTTCCTTTGAGCCGGGTTATTTTCAGCAACCGGCCAACCAACCAACCTATTACCTGTTGTAAGAATGTATCTAACAGACGCATTCTCCCATTCTCCACGCAGCTCCGTCGATTGATTCGGTTATAGCGTTTGTTGTTCGTCTTCGCTTGCCGAAATTGAAGATGGATTGGATGGATGGGTTGCTGGATGGTGGGTTACTCCAGCAGTCGACTTGCTGATGCTGTGCTGGAAAAGTTATAATTGCGAGATGTCTATATGCTGGACAGCGGGAGAAGAGGAAGTAAGTGGGGAGGCTATGGAGCTCACTGCAGATTGTGAGTGCCTCTCGCCATGGGTGGCTCCAACTTTATTTGGCCATTCCAATCGCACAAATCAAACAAAAATGCAATAGGTTGCTGCGTTCGCAGTAGCACAGAAGTCGACTTTCGCAGAATCGAGAGTAATTGGCTTCTGAATTTAATTGATTCTAGTTAGTACATACTTATACACACATTTATGCATAAGAATGAGAAAATTGCGGGTTTGTGGTTATTGGTAACTAGTCTATCTGCGTTTTTATAGATATATTCTGAATACTCTTACAGCGTCACATTTTTATTAATATTTCATTGCAAGAAGTTATCATATTTTTTTATTAAAAGGTATTTTATATAAATACATCATAACATTATTTTTCTTTTACATTAAAAAGGGATACAAATATTTACAAGATTTATCCTTTAATATTAAATAAATTGTTTAAATTATAATAAAAGATTCCTTTCGATTTTACTTTAAAATTAAATATCTACGATCAATCCGTATCTGTATCTGAAAGTTGATACTTCCGGGCGACAACTGTAACTCAATGTATCTGTATCTCGCTCTGCATATTGCGCTACGCTTGGAAACGGAACTTCAAACTGAATTTCGCCAGTGACCAAGACAAGAACAACAACGCCAAATGCACGCGAATAACGGGGGAGAAGTGGGGCTGACAAAAAGAGAGCAGCAGAGCAAAGCTCATCCATTAGTTGTCGTCACACACAACGCAACCTGAGATGTATTTTTGTTGTTTCCATTGTTCTTGCTCCGTCTGATTCTTCTTGTGCTTCTTCTTCTTGGACCTCCTCTTCTTGCTCTTCTCTATAATCGCCGTCTGGCTGTCTGTGTGTGAGTGTGTATCTGTCATTTGGCCGCTCATTGTGTTTGCATAGGTACAGCGAGAAAGAGAGAGAGCGAGCTGGGGGGCAGAGCCAGCGAGAGAGATTGACAGATAAACCTGCGATGAGGTTATGTTTACCAACTGGACCACCTTCGCAGGTTCGCTCAGAAGTGCACACACACACACACGTATGACTCTCCCTATATTCATCTAAAAAGGTAATAATTTGCCTCGCTTTTGAGGATACTACATCGTTAAAGGAGCAACTCCCCTTCGCTGTGTTTTAGTTAGCTACCTGCAGTTTGCTTTGTTGACGAGTGCTCGGGATTGATGGGCCAAATTATTTCACGTTTAATGTGGGAAAATTCCTCAGCTCACAAAGCCAGAGAGAGAGAGAAGTGGAAAATTCCAGCTAGCTGAAGATTGATCGATAGGCGACAGGCAGGTGTGATGAGGTTACGATAACTAATGCAGCGATTGTTGCGTGCTATATGCAATCGATTATTAAAATTATTAGAGAAGAACTATCGCAGCGATTATTACAGGTAATCTGAATTGATTACGTAAGATTGCGTTAAAAAAATATATATATATTTAAAGATTTTCTATATATCTTAAGCGATACTTTTCGAATCTCTTTTCCCTAATATATCAGATTTTCTCAAATGTTCGTTTTTAGTGACCAATGCTCCAGAATCTATATATTGGCGAAAATATATACGCCATAATCGTAGTATAAGTGGTAATTAACATGCATGCTAATTGTGTTTATTTCCCCGTGCTAATCTGAGTTCTTTTGTTTTTGTTCTGTCATTCCAGGTAAATAAATCTCATAATTACGTGCAACAAAGAACGGTAGCTGGATATTTCTGGATATGCCTTTTGGAAGTTGGTAACAAGTTTCGGTCACAAACAGAACCCAAGTTTCCTAATGATTTCTGACGCAAATTATCTCTACCTAAATCTCGGGGGCCAACTGAGGTTTAACGACCTTTTGGGGTTACTTAACATTTAATTGGGGTACATAGAGGGGAGAGAAGAGGAGAAGGCACACTTGATGCCATAAACATAAGCTCGAGTAATTGCGGCGCGTCAAGAAAGAGATTTCCAAATGATGTACTGCAGAGAGAACCTGCACGTGACAGACTAATTGACAACCGAGATGATGATGATCCTTGGCCGAAAGTCCTTGATGGCTGCTTATTTATTTACGAGGCAATTTTTAAAGGATACCCCCAGCTAACGTCGAATGGCGAATGGCGAATGGCTTCATAAAAACGTGGCCAAGACGGTAGCCGAGGAAGTGGATTAAAACTAATTTCCTACGTAATGCACACACTCGCACAGCGGGGCCATAACTCGGGGACTTTGGCGGTCTGGCAGTCACTCAACTCGACTCGACTCGACTGAACTCAACTCGGCGTGGTTTGGCTCGGTTCAGCCATTTGGCCCCAGAGAACGACACAAAGCAATCAAAGCGCAACCAACTGGGCGAACCGACCTGCTCGCCGTCCTCCTTTTTTCCGCCCTCCTCTGCTGTCGGTCAACCAAGCAGAACCTGCCTTCGGGGAACCCCCTTTTGGACCCACAGACAGCCGCCAAAAGAACAGCCAGCAACAAATAGCCACAAATGGATGTGTATGTAGACAGTTGCGGTCAAATTAATAGCTCTAACATAGACTCACAAGGATTCAAGACATTAGGAGTGTTTGCAATTATATGGGTGAGATTTTTAGATACTTTTCAAAAGGTTGAAGTTGGTGTTCTTTTAAAAATTCTTGCTCTAAAATCCTTGTATACTGATGTATAAAAACCTCCGATTTATTTTGGCTTACTTTCTTTCCTGACTTAAATATTAAATATTGATCTACTAGAATTTACGATGCCATTCTTTTGACCGCAACTGTGGGGTTGAAGGAAGGAGCTGCCAGGGGAGAAATGGGGGTCCAGAAAGAAGATTAAGGTAGAGGGCTTTGAGAAATTACTTTGGCTACAACGTTATAATGTTGCTGCCGTCAGCTTTGACGTTTGTGGGTTAAAAAAATAATTACCCTAATATATTTAGGCCCAGAAAAAGGCAAACAGTTATGCACAGGCAGAAAATAGTGCAGAAAAGATACATTTCATATCAATTATTTAATATTTTCCCACAATTCCTACAAAATTTGTTCTTATTTTTGTAGAGAGTAATAAAAATCTTTCTAAGATTTATTTATTGCAACAATAAACGCATAAATATAATTTCGAATATGGATTTCATTTAGAGATCATCATAATTTTGTTCCGTGTCCGGAATAAAGCCAACATGCTCCCCTCTTTCTACGCCTCGGGCTTTTATGGCTAATATAATTTGGCACTTTGATTGTTCAGAGTTGAGTCAGTGCGAAATAAATGATTACTTCGCATGTCGTGGCAATGAACCCTCAGCCAATATCTGAAACCGTATTGTTAGAGTTGAGTCGGCCAATTAGCACACACAGGCACATGGGACACACCCACATTTACCCAGTGGGGGGCATTAGCACCCTTAAAATATAATAAAGTAGATCAAATACCGAGATGAAGCTTAGTGCAGATAAATGCTTAAATGCAAAAATAAAACAAGCAATTTTTTTTTGCATTCCCACCATGCATGAATGAACCGATATCGAAATGAATTTTTGGCAAGCGCTCTAGACCCGCAGAAATGATAAATAATAAATTGTAAAATGTTTTATTTCATTTTCCCATTCGCCGCCTTTTTCGCTGACTATTAATAGGCCAACTACAACATTTTTTGTGGCTGTCAGCATTTCTCACTGCTGTTTTTTCTGATTTCTGCCACCCACTTGACCTGACCCATTGAGAGGTAGCCCTTTCCCAACAGACCGAGTTGCAATTAATTGCTGAAATCTGCCTACACACCTCACCAGTGTGTGTGTGTGCGAAGTGGAAGGTGTGAACTATTTTTAGAGGCTTAGCCAGCATTTTCCGACTGTTTGATTTGTTTCTGCCTCGTTAATAAGGTCTTATGCAGGCTGCGTTGAAAATTGCACAAAGTTTGTTAGGATTTGGGTAAAAAAAAGCTACCGAGGTACAAGAAAATACATTGATTTAGAGAAGAAATACTTAAATTGTGTACTTTAATCAGATTAAGGTGCTTAAATATAAAGTCCAAGTCATATCTTAATATGATTTTCGGCTTACTTATTTAAGAAAACATTCTTAATTTAGTTTGTATTTTAAGGATCATGGTGAAAATATTTTTAAAACTAACTAAACTAATCAAAGCCCTTGAAATAATATACTTTCTTATGTTAAACTTTTTAAATAAGGTTCAACACAACAGTTGAATTTTTTATGTAATATTTAGGAAGTATTCAGCTTTTAAGAGCTAATGTTCAAAGCCATGATTTTCCATTATGCCAGACATTATTAAATGCAAAATCAAAGTCCTTTAAAAGCCTCCACAATCTTTTATTTTTGGCAAATCCTTTTCTCCCATATTTCAATGGCTGGCTGCCTGTTTGCCTGTCGGGAGCCAAACCTCCCACCTGATAATCGGATTAGATATTCCGGTCCTAATTGGCACTCGACAAGGGCATCAAACTGTTTGTCCCCTGCTTCCAACCGTTGCCGCCTGTCTTTTTGATGTTTGCCCACAAACTCTGGACTCTGAACAATCGCCCAGCTCAGACATTAAGTATTTCGGAGTGAGTGTGTGTGCAAACAAATAATTAACGATATTCGCATTTATGTTGACGTATTTCTGCACATCGGGCATTGTTTGCCATCAATTCTTACACTTGCCCGCAAAATATCTAAATATTATGCTAAAGCAAACACATTTTGTAAACAGCTGCGACTGCAACTATTCAACCGTCCCCCTGTCTCGCCTCTCGCGATTTGGCCTGTGTTTTTGCTATGGTTTTTGCCAGCATTTGTTAGTATTGGCACAGTTTCAACGGCGGCGCACCGACGACCACGCCCTAATTGCCTCGGAATCGCTGCCTCTTAGCTTTTTCTGTGTACCGAAAATCGCCTGGGACGAGGCAATTTCTACGAGAAGCTCTGAGTTTTTGACCCACAACCAACCACACACAACACTCACAAAGCAGGAAAATAAACAAAATACATGGCCGAATTATGAGTCTGTAATACTTGAATTTACAGTCAGGAAAGATAAATTGTTGGGTAGAAATTTTGAAGAAGGATTGGGCCATCAAAGTTTGATTCCACCAATTAGATCATAGAATTGAGTTTAGATTTGTTGCCCCCACACAAATTGCAATTCAAAATTAGGAAGTCAAAATGAAAAGCGCTGGAAAAAGTGAAATTTGGTTGAAGTGAGAGAAAAGGCCATTGTTTGAAACTATTGTTCGTTTTACTGCAATTTCTCTAAGCCTTTGAAACAATGTTGTTATTGTAAAGAAATTTTTAGTCAAAACTAACTTCTCACTAAAAGGATTTAGAACACATAAATCAAAGAATTTAATTAATTGAATGAAGTGAACTGAAAAATATCAACACATTTGATTTGAAAACAGCATTGAACTCTGTCAGCTTATATTTGTGTGCCCGAAACCATTCATTAAACTTCAGTTAATAAAAAGCCTTAGCTAATGTGAATATTGTGTCACAAAAGCTTCACTTTTTTAGCAAATCAGCCGGATAATCATTTCTCCATTAAGTCGAATTCAGTTGTAATCACAGCACGACTCTTAATGTCTGGCTAATTTGTTATCTGTTCACATACATTCCTATTCTATCCTGTCCATACATCATTCTGCATTGCAATGACCCTTGGGCAAGAGTAAACAACTTTGACAACTTTGAGTCTTCTTCAGTTGTCTTTTGTCTGCAACACTTTGATTTTATCGTCTGGAATTTATTTTCATATCCCTTTCGGCTTTCATTTGCCGTCTCGACATTTCATATTTAATGTGATTTCTTTTTCGGGCCGTCAGACAGATAATAACACCAGATTTTCTAAGACTTTCCTCGGGCAGGAGTCTTTACTAGTAGGAGGCTGGTGGAGGGAAGGACCAAAGGACATCTTGTTTGTCAATTTCTTGCTTGGCTACAAGTAGAGAAAAATATTCTAATTGACTAATAAATTTCCGGGAATATGCCGTGTCTAACGAGCTAAGAATATCTAGAATCTATAATAAACATTTCTTGAATAGTAACTGTGTGTAAAAAGGAGATATAACCATTTCGTTTTTATTTAAATATTAGCCAATTATTTTTTATATAAAGATAAACTATTAAGGATGCTTGCAACATCTGAAACGCTGCAATATAAAGCTTAAATCTTATTTGCTTTCATAAATAATACCAAGGGTAAACACCTTCCAAGAACTTTAGCTTATTTGTTTATTTAGTACAAATACAAAGATTTTCCCAGAATTTTTGGAAGGCTCCTTTTGCTTTTTAATATCACATTTCCAGGAACACCAAAAGCATTTTCTTATTTTATCAATGCTAGGTGACAACGGCTGTGTCTTTCAAAGGAATTGGATAGCTACACATGCAGTACACTCAATCTATCCTCCGACCGCCCCTTCTGCCCCCAATCATTTGTGGTAGGTGTGTAGCCTTTGGGCCATGTTTTATTTATGTTTGCATGTTTGAGATGTGCAACTGTACGTGGCGGCGTATCTTTGTGCGTTTGTCATATTGCATTTCGCAATTACTCCTTGTCAGCGCACACGCAGGCGCCCACTAAATGAATGGAGCTGGCTGGTCCTTTGCCAGCATCCATTTTCCAGCCCAGCCTTTGTGTCCACCTGCTGTGCTGTCTGCGGCGCTCGAATTATTTGCATTTATCCCGAGCACACATTTAATTAATAACCAGGCGGCGATTATCCCCTACACTTAATGGCGCGGCATATATGACACTCTCTTGGGGCGGCTCGAATTACAGAAATAAAAGTTAGAACTCAAGGCACGCGACCGAATCGAAACCTTTTCGGTTTGTTTGCTGATGAAATGAGAACGTAAACAAAATGTATCTGAGCTGTGTGGGAACTGAGAGTTTAAAGGGATTCCCTCTTCACCGCTTTCTAAACATCTGATCAATATTAGCCTATCCCCCAACAAAGTCTGCAGAAAAAAGAGTGGGACTCAGTCAAGCGGGCATAATGGCTCTGGCCAAAGTGAAATGACATCGCCTGAGGACGGCGGCGGCCACTTCAGTGTGACAATCTAATTACACGGCTCGATGTGCTCTAAGCATTGGTGTCTAACCAACCGTCAGGGAGCAGCTTGTGAACCCCTTTCAGCCACCCCGGGGAATCCCTCACAGCCCGGAAGCCACCCTGCCGCTGCGCTGACCTTATGATCCCCGCCTTTGATGTCGCTCTGTGCATATTCGAATACATCGATTGAGTGAATGATTGCTGAAAGGGCTGTCTGATTCTGATTGCCCCCGCTCGCCGCTAAAGTTTCCATTGCTGTCCATTTTCTAATATTAAATGGATGGTGCAAAGCCAAAAGAAAAGTGGTTAGAGTCGTAACACCAGAAGAAAAAAAAGGCCGAACAAATTTATTGTTCATTGTCGGGCGAAACACGTATTGGCCATAAAACGTACATGTCGCCGGCCAGGGCCAATCTGGCCAAAAGAATCGAGTAACGAAATCAAAATAAAATTGTCCGTTAAATTCCTTTTCTTTTCCTCCCGAACGAAACGAACATAATCGAGGGAGTTCTGGGGATGAAAAGAGCGGAGGAATGGCTTCGGTTGCCCTGCTTTTCCAAATGGGTTTTTGAAATGCCCCTCTGGAGTCGTACCATTGAGCTGGGAGTTTATTTAATAACTTAAAGTATAAAAGAAATCGATGCCGTAGTGTAATTCCAAATTGCCACAAAATAATTGGATATAAATGTGCGGAATATGGCTGGTAATAAATATAATAAAAACTGCATTTAATGGAGTGACTAAATATTGTTCACAACAAAGGAGATTTATTATTGAACTGAAGTTCATTTAAATATATTTTAATATATGGAAATTGCCTAATTATGACCATATTAAATTACTTGCTTAAAAAAGACCGACGTGTAGAGCTCAGACTTTTTTGCTCAGCTTATTCAGTTAACGAACTTTGTTCATACATATTTAAGCAAATTAATATAGCAAATATATTTTATATATTAGTATCCTAGTATCTCGCATACTCCTTTAATCTAGATGGCTTAAATAAACCCGGAAATAAACATAATTTTCCCTAAATGCTCTCCTGACACCTTGCAATTGAATTCCTACCCCCATTTCAGATTTTATCCGCTTAACCTTCTTTTTATGCATTTACAACCTTTTTTGTTGCCTTTGGTTCGTGTTCTTTGGCCATAAAACGCTTGCAGATACGAATTCAATTGGCCGTATCATCAATTCGCTACCGTAGACGGGGCGGGGACACTTGATCTCCGGCCGGCAACAAAAGTATCTGCAGTTGATTATGCCCCGAATTGACTGGCCATTTCGGGATACAATTTGGGATTCTGAGTGCCTATCGCAAATTGTGCGACAATAACAAATTAACGGCCATGTGCGGGGAACGGGTCCTCAGTCTAGGTTCGAAAAAGGTAAAGCGCTGCCGAGCTGGAAAACTGAAAAGCTGAAAAGCGGGAAAGCACAGGTTGTTCATATGTTGGCTTTACCGTTGGCCCCTGGGCCGGACCTGTTGTTCATGCAATTTAGACCCTTTTTTTCGAGTTATTGCGGTGGTCGGGCCAGACAGTGGTCAGGCGTTGCGGGGGTTACTCTGTTACTGTATCTGGTATCTTGTATCTGGTATCTGGTATCTGGTGTATCTGTGGGCTCCAGAGCAGGGAGTACCAGGCTGTTCCAGTTCGTTGACTTTCACGTGCGACGAGCGTTTGGCAGCCGTAGGTTGTTTTATTCTCTGTTTGCTCTTGCCCCCTCTTGTATTTTATTTTATTTTTTACGAGTTTTACCTGTGTGCACGCGTTGGCTTTTGTAAATGACATTTTTACCGTTTTGTTGTGGATGTCTGTCTGTCCCCAGAACGCCTCACTTCACATTCCCCTCCGCTCGGCACTCTTAAGTGCTTTAGACTGTGGCAAGTGCTGTTACCTGCCACAAAAATCGCTAGACTGGCGAGTAAATGTGGCTAGAATTAGCTGAAAAAATATTATATATTTTGATGAGTTTATGCTTAATGAAGTTTTAATCAACTTACTTAATTGACATTAACCAAGACGCGAGTATCATGCCTAAAACACACAGAGATGTTGTCCAAGGACGTGGTCCTGTCGCTGAAATCTTACTTGGGAATTTTAAAACGTTTTGGAAAAAAACCATAGTTTAAGTTTTAACCTTGTGCCAACATAACCTATCTTAATTTTAATATTTCAAGGTCTCTAAAAACGATTTTTTAAACCCATAAGAATATAAAAGTATCAATATCCATTTTAAAATAGCTAAAATGGCAACACGCAGGGGCAATTGCTGGGCCAGCAATTTGTTAGAGCCGCTTCAATGTATTCTTTTTTGTGTGTATTATTATTATTCTTGTGGCTGGCGGTGGTAATGGTGGTGGTGTGCATGGCAGGAAATTTGTGTTATGACTTTGCTAATGTCAAGTGCAAACAAATGTTTAAGCCAGCGCCGCTTGCTGGCTGGCTGGATGGAGGAGCTGAAAATGAGGCAAAAGGTAAGCCAGCCAGCGGGCCAAAATGGCCATAACATTTGTTGCAATCAGCATAATCAAAACAAGAGTTGTTAAGCGAGAAATGGAGGGGAGCCAAGGGAAACCGAGGGGAGATAATCACACCACAAAAAGGTAAATTCACAGGTAAGAATGAGAGAGTGTAAAGCGGAGAATATGTTTCGGTTTCAGTCTCAAGTGTCAGGTTATTGCACGGCAGGTGTGCTCGAAGATGAAACGCGAAACCTGCGCGCAGGGAGGAGATCTCATGTTCCTGTTCCTGTCCCTGTCCCTCACCTGTATCTGAATTCATATCCAGCTTCCAGTCAGCCTCACCTCGTTCTCTGCGGCCACTTCATCAGTCTGGGGCGCATAATGATGATGCTTTGGATGGCAGGGGGCTCGGCTTTGTGGGTCTCTCAAATACACGTAACTGGGCATAAATAAATCAGCATTAAAAACAAACCGAAAGATGCAAGTGGAATCTTAATTGCGGTGGCTCTGTGCGGGCTACGCTAAACGATGTCGATGCACAGGGAAAAAAGGGGGTTTATTTTAAAGAGACTTAAGTAGAATATCAGATGATAAAAGGCACAGCAGCAACAACGGTGTATAAGTTATTCTCAATAGCGAATATTAAAGAACAACAGCATTTAATTAATTTATTTTCAGATTTATATGGTATTACCTTTACGTTGCATTACCTTTGCTTTATAAACCAGATTTCTTGCCGTGCCACACAACAATAAATTCACATATTTAACTATCTCTTAGGTTGTCAGAAGTGATCTGGCACACCTCATGAATTACGGAATCCTACAAATGTCGTGTCAATCTAAAGACCTGCCAGATAATGCCAGAGGGGAAATCCGTACAGAGTGGTCGAGGGAGGTTGGTAGGTTGAAAAGTGCTCGCCCCGAATGTCAATTCTCGTTTGTGGTTGCTGTTGTTTTCCTTTTTGTTTTTCGTCACTGTTGTTTGTCTGAGCGCATCTGCATATTTATTAAATGCATCTCGCCCAGCTCTCGCCATCATCTCTACTCCAATTTGATATATTACACAACATAAAGCGAATAAACAACGAACGAACATTCAGAAGTACTTACATATGTACACACGAACCAGACCCGATGATGGCGGAGCGGGGAGAGAGGAGATCGGTGTTGTGGGTGCTGTGTGAGAGTGTGCGGGTGTGCGTTTGTGTTTTGTGTATGCATTCAAAGGAATTAATTAATGTAGACAGCTGCAGACGGCAGACGCAATCCGAACGAGAGCTGCTGCTGTTGCTGCTGCGATTGTGGAAATGTGAAACAAAATGCAATTGTGCCCACATCTCGAAGATAGCTGGAGCGATAAGGATGGATGCAGATGCCCAAAGATAGAGACGGCGATAGGAATATGGACAGGGACAGGGACTGGGACTGGGACAGGGAGAGATGCTTGGGGGAGCCCGCCACTGAAGGCAAACTAATTATCCCCGCCATATGTTGAGTGACAAACAGACAGCTCTGGGATTTCAAAAGGCGATGGGCGTTGGGGAAGTGGAACTGGCAACTGGGAACTGGGAAGTGGGACTCGGAATGCAGATCCGAATGGCGATGGGATGTGCGGCTCACTGAAAAATTAGTACATCAAAACTGGCTGGCAACTTCTATTAATAGTCTACGCTCCTCTTTGATTTTGGGACACGAGAACATTGAAAGGAAAATTTAATAAGGTTTTGAGACCCCGGCAATTACGAACTGATGAGTATCTATCAGAAAATAATCCCAGTTATGTGTAGTGTGCACATAACAGCTCATTTGTGCGCCTAGGATATCTGTTTTTTCTTTAATGATTTTTACTTTTGCCATATTATATTGTTGTAGAGCCCTAATAGTATTGTTAGCCAGTTTTTGGCTATAACTATTAAATAGCCCCTTAAAAATATTTTGAAATTTCATCAATTTTGATTAAATGAAGTTTTCTTTCACTTCAGCTGAGGATAATTAAATAATTACCAGGTATACCGGTATGAAGTGAGCGTCAAGATACAAATGTCTCGATAGGGAACATTTTTTGTGAACGAGCCTTTATTTTTTGTTTGTTTGTTTGCTATGACATCTGTGAGTCATATTTAGTATACATCAAGTTATTGAACAGACAACAACATATTTTCTCATCGTGTTAAAAATGTCGAATTTTGTACCAGCAAGTGATGATTTGCGGAAAGCATTAATTTTTTTTTTTTCATTTGAAGAAAAATGCTGCAGAGTCGCATCGAATGCTTGTTGAGGCATATGGTGTTCATGCTCTATCAGAAGCAACAAGCAAAAGATGGTTTCAACGGTTCAGAAATAATGATTTTGATGTGAGAAATGAAGACCGTGGAAAACTACCATAAAATTTTGAAGACGCCGAATTGGATGGAGATGACACTTTGAGTCAAAAGCAAACGGCAGAAATGTTAAATGTTGCACAACAAACAATTTCTCACCGTTTAAAAGCTATGGGAAAGATCCAAAAGTAAAAAAAAAATTTATTTTCACAAAAGAACGCTCATTTCATACCGGTATACCTGGTAGACCAACAATTTATTAAATGATAAAGCTTGAAAGCCGATATTAAATCCCGTACATAATCCTTCTCATATTTCCCCATTTGCAACCATTTAAAGTTCACCCCAATTGAACCGCCTACCGCGGGACATGATGGGAAATTATGATCAAGATTTATGGGAAGTTTGTAGTTGGCTTTTGATTTCTTCAGCTTCATGACCCGGTCCCCCTTTCGAAGCCCACTTAAATAGAGTGTTCGCGTTTTGATTCGCCTCTAGCTAGCGCAATTGGCGGGGAAAAAACGAGAAGGAGGGACCATGGCGAGGCTAAAAATATAATTTCTCATTGCGCTTTAAGCACACTTCACTGGGCTGATGTATGTCAATTAGTCGACAAATTGATTGCGCCGCATTCAACGCCGCCCAGTTCTTGAAGCGGGGTAGTTCTAAAGGCTGGGATTCTGTCTGGCTCTTGCCATCCGACTGCTGGATTTCGAGAGCCCAGAGCCCGGAGCTCGGGCCCTTGATTGGGAATCCGGGGCGGAGTTGCTGGTCAAGCTAGCAGCGCTTTTCCCGGTCGCCCTCGGTTTCACTCCCCTAATGCCCGCCAATTTTAACGATTTCATTTGAAGTTAATTTTAATTGCGCTTAAGTAGGAAATCTCAATTTCACAGCCATTTCGACTCACTCGCAGGCAAATCAGCGCGAATCTCAATCGAGATTTTGACTGCATTTTGCGCATCGTTAATTGCACCACCATCTATGGAACTTAATAAAACGATGTGTTTTTTAAGAGCCCTCGAACTGATTGTAAAGAAATATGAGGGCGCTGTCATATGATAAAAAACAATATTTTAAATATATATTTTAAATATATGAAATGGTTAATTTGAGCCCTGATGGAATGTTATTTAAGAAGCAATCGAATGAATGGTTTACCAGTTAAATTACTTGATTAAGAGGATTTGTTATAGAAAAACCAACATTAATTTATGCTTTATAGAATCTTTTGATTAATTTAAATTAATTAACTACACGTTAATTGTGGATATTCCCATATTAATCCAATTTCCCTTTTCTATTTTGTCTTTCCAGGTAAATAAATCTGTTAATTATACCCCTAAGACCTGTCTGGAAATATCCGGAAATGCATATAAATGATGGTAAGGCTCCTAAAGATTTTTTGAGAATCTGAATTATGGCCAAACGAAAATTTATAATTGATACTAAAATTATTAGTTTGTTCAAAATATAGACCAACGAGACCACCATAAATTAAAATAAATGTCTGCATAATATTAAACACATTAATTAAATTGTATCAAATGGGGAAGGCTAAACGAATATTGAAAAATAATAATTTATTCGCCAATTATCAAGTATTGGAAAACGCGATTCTACGGCTGTTTTGGCTATCACAATTCCATAAGCCCGCTTGTCCCCGCGAGGCAAAACTATGTTGCCATCTCTTTGGAAATGCAGCCAACTAAAAATATTTCACCAAATGAATGCAAAACTTCTGCCAAAAGCAAAAGTCCGTGATGAAACAATTTTGTGCTATAGATTCCGGTGCATTTCCCGATTGTCTGTTATTAACTCAATTACATTTCAGCTGCCGCATAGCTACGCAAAAATACATTTCAGGCGATATTCTACAAAATCTGAATGAAATTCCAGACTAGTTGAAATAGCGTTAGTTGGTATTCACGTTGGATGGTTTTACCTGGTCAAAAGAGCTTAGGTGGGCTATTTACACAGACTTTTTGTTAGTGGTTCAGATACATAGCATATTTTTTAGTTCTATAAGTACTAAATGCCAAGGAAAAGTGGTTTATAAATTTACAAAATATGATTCTAAATTCTTTTACATAGTCCTTGGAAAGAAAGTGGTAGAGGGTACAATTTCACTTCAAAAATAATCCCTAATTGAGACTTTTTGAAGATGTCTGGTACTATGATCTATGAATGTTTACCATATTTATGTACTTGTTTTATACAAACTTACGGATTCTTAAAAAACAAGTTAGAAACTAATAATTTTATTAGAAATCCACACTTTCTGCACCATCATCCGAATATTCTCAGGAGGGATTGTCCTTTAATGTTGGTTAACACAGGCCCACCAATGGACAGGTACATACATACAAACAAATACAAATATTCTCTGTTTGATGATAGCAAGAGCACAAAAAATCAAGGTGTGACTGCGTGTGTGTGGGAATATTTTTTTTTTGCCATTTCACGCTATATTTTATTGTTGACTCTGTGCTCGGTTATATAGTTTATCTAGTGCGTGAGATTTTTGCCCGCGAGTAAACACATGCATGTTAATTGTGTTGTGATTGAATGCCACTCAAATGAGTGTGTACACACTTCGATTGATTGAGCGTGGGAGTGGGATGGCTAGACGTATTTATTGCCAGCCATTTTCATCTTCTTTTTTTCTCTGGCCTTTGTAACAGGTTTCGGCAAATTGATTTGCCTTTTTGTGAATGCAAATTGCTGTCGGCAACTGTGTAAAATTGCCCATAAACTTTTGCCAAAAGTCTCGAGGAGAAAAAAAATGGAAATAAAAATGTCGGAAAGAGAAACGTGTAGTATTTCATCCTTTTTGTCGGGAGCGTGCGTGTGTGTGTGTGTGTGTGCGCGCTTTGTGCCCCATTTTTACTCTCGCATTATAATCCATATCCATATTTTGATTCATTTGAAAGAGCGGCGCTTGTTTTTGTTATTGCTGTACACAAATTCGAGGGTTGCTTTTTGATGTGCTCCCTGTTGTTACCGTTATTTGCTGTATTTGTTGTTGTTATTGTTTCGGTGGTGGCTGCGCGTGAGAGCCCCAATCTGCTGCTCTCTGTTTCTCCTCTCCGGTCTCACGTGCTGCGTTCGGAAGAGAGTCGGAGAGAGAGTGTAGTACAAGTAGTTTTCATTTCATTTTTTGTCGGTTAACCGTTGTTGTTTGATGATTACAGCTCATAACGAATAGCGCCAAAAATGAACGCCAGGTGGCGTTTTGACGACCGGGGAAATGAAAGTTGATGAACTTTGAGCATACAGTGGACTCTTGATAAAGTGAGCCTATAAGAATCATGAGTCTTCACTGTAACTAGTATTCAAAAATAATCATTTTTGTCCTAGATGACACACTTTACACTCCCAAAATAAGGTTATTATAAAGTATTACATAGCTGAGATAATATGAGATTCCCACAGGGATGGGATATCACAATAAACGAATTTTCAAGAGTTTATATTACCGTATATTTACTGTAATGTGAAAAGGGGAAGAGAAGAAAGAAAATCAAGCCCCGGGGAATTTATACTGTATTTGTATTGCCTTTCATTCATACTTCTATTGTTTCCTCTTTTTTTTTTTTGGAATATGTGGTCTGCGATGATTTTGATTTCCTTCGGTCATTGTAGAAGTATTTATTGTGTTAAATACCTTCATAAAATATTTTATGATATTTTATTTAGGTTATTTTTATGGCGTTAAACCTTATCAGCGGAAAAACAGTGCTACCACCTGTTATCATGACGAGGCAAGCGCAGCCCTTTGCATCTGGCAACGCCGCCTTGGGTCCTTTGTTGTTGCTCCCACTCCCACCCATTCGCTATGCCCAGCTCCATCGCTCTCCTGGCCGCTCTTTCTCTCTGGGGCCTTTTGTTTCTGGGGCCTAAGTGATTTTACGTGTTTGGTGCACCGCACACGTCTCCTTGCGGCCCCCCGTCCCAGCCGCCTGCCGCCCCTTGCTTCTATTTAGTTTCGATTTTTCTGCGCTCTCTCCTCTCCACTCCACGCTCTCTCCCGCTGCGTGTTATTATGGTATTTTTCCAGTGTGACCACCACCACGCGCGCTTCTCTGTTGTTTTTTTCAGTCTCGGTCTCGAGTCGGAGATTGCCGTTCTCTTTCTCATTCTCATTCTTGGCTTCGCGCGCGAAACAACAACAGCAACAACGGCGGAGGACGCGAGAGCAGCCGTAGTGCCAGGATATCGTATTCGCATCGGGATATAAAAATGTCGAGTGCAATCAGTCGGGCTTCTAGTCTCACGTACGCGCCGGGCTCGCGATGAGATGAATGTGGCCGTATTCGTAATCGTGGTCGTAGTCGCTGTTGTCCTTCCGCCGCAACCGTAACTGTTACCGTTATCCGTTATCGCCGCTGCTAACTGTTAATTGTGACACTCAAGAAATGCAAATTAATGAACCGAATGTGAAGTGAAAGCAACCAAACAAAGCAAAACAAACCGTAAAACAGGCCAGTGCCAGTGCGGGAGAGAAATATCAAAGAGTGGGAGTGAAATTAACTCCTGGCCTCTTTAATGGGCCAAAAGCAACAACAGGAGAAGCGTAGAGCAGCAAGACCACTTCGTTCGCGTGGAGCAGGGCATAAAAAGCAGTCAAAATTTTCACCATTTATCCGCAAATATTTAGTGAGTATCTCGAAGATGCCTCTGGGCCACGGCCCCGCCTCCTCCCTCTCGCCATCATCGCCATCGCCCTCGCCCTCTCAGTCGGTCTCTCTCTCGTCTCACGCTTCCTCTTCTCGAGCGAAGAGCGGAAAGAGCACGCGTGCAAATGATGTTTGGCCTCTTCTTCTTGTTGTTGTTCCTGTTCGTGTTCTTGTTGTTGCTGTTATTATTATTATTATTGTTGGTGTTGCTGCTGCTGTTGTTGTTGGCGTTGCTGGCTTTTGGGGCGCAGAAGTGTAAAGCGCACGTCTTGAGGCTCAGATACGTCAATATATAACATGGCACACACAGATACACACGCACATATACACCAGCACTTGCAGCTATCAAGCAACAGAGGCCAAAAACAAATACACACTGAAAAGAATAAAAGACTACGTTGCGGATAATGTCCTTTTAATATTTTTATCCTATTAAGTCACAAAATAATGTTGAAACAATTATTCAAAAATTCAAACATCGTGGTCTTAAGTTTAAAACGAAGTATTTTCGAGATTTTCCAGAATAATTGTATTCTGTGACTTTCTATATTTTCCACATCATAATAATAATTTAATGAGATTGGAACGGTACATAGACTTTATTTGCGTACAAATTAAGTGAAGCTAAGAACTAAGACAATACAGTTGGGAATTATAGGATAAATTCCGCCGCAACCGTAACTGTTTACAATTATTCCATCAAAGAGTTTATATATCTTTTGGGCGAGAATTATATAAAAATGTGTGTTTTCAACTCAAGAAATATCTTCTAACTTACAACAAAGGATTTTCCAACTCAAAGATATCTTTATCACTTACAAATAAAGATCTCCCAGCTCAAGGAATATATTTTCTTGATCCTATGAAAGCTATCTAATATTTAAATGCTCTCGATGTTGGGTCTGCTTTTTATTTCGAGTGCAGCAGCAACATTTGACGACGACGTGAATTGTGAAGAAATGCGCGCTCGTGTGACCCTATAAAAGTCGCTCCCCCGCCCCCCCGCTCGACCCCCAAACCAAATAGGATATAGATACAATTTTTTTGTTGTTTCTTCTTCGCTGGTGGGCACACACACACACACACATAAACACTATTTGATGTACTCGTCGCCCACACAAGCAAACGGGATCCAAATACCGATACAGAGCAGAAAGAGCCGCAGATACGAGGGCCACGGATACGGATACACAGATACAAATACAGATACAGAGATTGTGGTGGCACCTTTTCGTTCGATGGCCCTTCGTCTTGGCCAGGAGAATAGGTAACCATTAGACACTGGCTGCCACAGTGGGAGTGCGCTAATTGGAACAGCGTCAGACACAGACATTCTTACGTGGGGACTCCTTTAGGAATTATGGGCGCCATTAATGCCACGGAATATGTTAATAATAATATTTATTTGGTCAAAGAGATGTTTCTCAGTAAAACTGTCACAACATAAATAAGATTCAAGGAATAATTCCCGCTAAATCTTGGCCTAATCCCCCTTCCTGGGGGCGAGTGCCCACTGTACTTGAATAAGTGCCTGCCTGCAGCTGTCTGGCCTGGTATCCATTAGATACTCTTGCCGTCGCCTTGGGGTGCGTGTACTGTGCCGGCTTTGTTGTAGCTACATAAGATTGCCCGGATCGCCTTGATTTTGGGCCACAGCAAAGTGGGTGACATGTGAGACCGAAACGGGGAGGCAACACGATTTGGTTTTATGGCGCCTGAGCGAACTGCTGCCGGAATTGTTCATTTGAGACGTGAATAATGCATTTTCAATTGGCCATAAACACACACAAAGCCCCAGACACGCACACACACACACGTCAAACTCATAGGCAGTGCGGTTCAGCTAGGCTTTGACGAGTCGGGCAGGTCCTGACATTTGAGTTTGTGGCATTAACCGCAGCAAACGCTGCCAAACCGCACCACGGCAACCGCACAGAGTGCCGGCAAAAGGCAAACAATGCCGCAACATAGAGCTGCCCACAAGATGTGTTAATGATTTCGGCGGACCGTTCACAGAGCGCGTAAGCAATTAATTTACAGATTTTCTGTCCAAAGCAGGCAGGTTCCTTGGCCAACTGTTGCCTGTCAGGAACACAATCGATACTCGCTCTACTATCGATTGATTCCGTCACTCATTCTTTATCTCTTTGCCTGTCGTTTAATGAATATTTAATGCCCGCCTGCATTATCCAAAATTGCTGTTCCAGAGCTCCCGAGGTTGAATTGTGGATCAATTTAGGCGATAACAACTCCATTTAACTAATTGAAGCCTTGACACCCAGTTGACGCGTCTTCAATTGAGCGTATTTTCACAGCTTTTGTATTGTCTGTCGTTGACTCTTGTGCATTTTCATTGAGTCAAGTCATTGGAGGCAAAGGTTCAACCATCTAGTGTGACACTTTGTCAACGGCTAGCAATTGAAGTTTGAATATTCATAATTAAATTGCTTTTACGAACTATTTGCAGATAAATCTATAATATCTAACTTACCTTTGAGTGTTTTCCAGTGAATATACTAGCTTAAATTGATATATTCTACCATACTTAGACCCTAACCTTCGACTAGACGCAATTTAAATTGCAACTAGAAAAAGATTGTTGTTGTTCCTGTCATTAAGCGAATTATCAAGCATTAAATAACGTCTAATTGTGCAAAATAGGGTGAGTCCGTGGACATGGACAGAATATACAACAAAATATAACTCCCCAACGAGAAGGTGGAGTTGCTGGGGGAGTAGCACGTTTCCAAGAATTTGCCAAACAATACACAACGTATATACACACACGAGGCATCTAGTGGAATCATCGTCGTCTGCCCACCATTTGCTCCTCTCCTCTCTCTCTCCGCGCCCGAAAACGAGGGGAAGTTGGAGGCATTTTTGGGGGTGAGCATTCAAACGTGCCTCTACTTATCGATTTTTATTTCATTTTTATCCGCTCCACGAGGAGCCAGTCAGCCAGTCAGCCAGCCAGCCACCAGCCACACCTCCAGCGACTTCTTCTTTTGTCACTGTGTCCTTCTATGCACTGGGAAATATTAATTGCGAAGGTTCATGCCTTTATTTGGGATAAATTTCGTTTGCCTTTTATTAGAATCTCTCTAAAACAACTTAAAAGTAGCAAGTTTCTTACAAACTCTTTATAAACTCCTTCTTTCTTTCGTGTTAGGTTCTTTCCAGAAATATTTCTAGCTTTATATCCCCTTTTTTTTTTCCCAAAGATTGACATTTTTCCTTTGTGTACTCTCATCCTGTCCTGCCTGAGCATTGTTTTTTCCTTCCTTCTGTGCACAAACATTTTTTTATGCTTCTACTTATAAACGCGTGAGCCTGGTGTGGCAATGGAGAAGGAGTGGAGTGTAGCGAAGACCGTAGTCGTTGGCGACATATCGCCATAACACCATCAACAGTTCATACGCCAAGGCAAAGGCGAGTGGTGCTCAGCCTCCATTAGGGCTACCAGCTACCTCCCGGCAACCTCCTGGCTCCCAGCCACCCAGCTCTTGCTCCTCTTTCTCCTCCTCCTCCACTTAGATGTGATGATGATGATGCTGCTGCTCCTGCAGTCGTTTACTCGGCTCCTTTTGCGAGTCCGATTCGCGCGCACGTCTGCCATTGTTGCAAACTGTGACAATAGGACGAGCCGAGGGGTCAGGTGCCGGGGTAACCAGTAGAACCAGGAGCAGAAATAAAAAACCAAACAAAAAAAACAGAAGGAGAAGTAGATCCACAAGCAGAATCAACAACAAGAATATGGAAAAACAATGGACCCAAAGGCCGATGGGTTAGATACTCTCCTAAAAGTTGTAACTTTCTGATTTTCTAATTTGAGACGATGAGGACAAATATATAATGGTCCTATAATGATAATAAACTTGTTTATTATAATTAACTATTATTAAGCTTGAGTTTACTTGAACCTTTTAAGGAACAAATTGTATAGAAATGGCATAACAAAAAGGCAGGGCTTTATTTAAGATATTTTTTACATTATTCCAATTAAGGAAGGACTCCTTTTCTTCTCATAAGATTCGTTGGCAATGCACATTCTCTCAATGCGATTAAATAGAGTGTCCTGCTGTGCAAGTTCAACTGCTGACTGAAGCCATTATGTCCTGTAAAAGGGTAAAAATAAGAAGAAACACAGCGATTGCAAAAAAAAAAGAGTCGCAGGATGAAATTTTCACAAAACGACGATGCCGCGGCGCCGTCGCTTGCTGCTGCAGCTCCTACTTAGCAATTGTTGTTGTGGAATGAGGCGGTAAAAGGGGAGGCGGCTGGGCTTTAGGTGGAACAAGGAGTCGCCATCCTGAGGTCATGCCAGTCAACCGAATAAATGAAACAACAAAGGCGCAGATACACACACACACACACACTTACCGCCACATAAAATATGCGAAAGCATAAGGCTTCCTCCAGCCTCCTGTTCGCTCTCCAGAGTGTCCTCCTCCGATGTAAAGGAGTCCCGTCTCCATCCCGGCTTCAGTTCCACTTCCAGACTCCTAGTCTCGCATATAAATAAAGATTTTTTTTTCCTTTCGCCGCTCCAGCTCGGCAAAATGATATTTACTGGAGCGAAAAAATATAGAATGGATGGAAGCTGAGTGCTGGCTCGGGTCTGGTGACTCTGTTCGGTGGCTATAATGTTTATAAATCCCATTAACGCATGATTTGGCAAAAGTTTCCCTCAATGCGACTCATTTTCATTTGCAAGTTCTTGTTTCGAAAGCGATTTATGCTCGGATGAAGCAGATTATGCTGTGTGTGTGTATCTGCTATAAATACTTCCCAATCAATTAGGCAGATTTTTTGTGGCTCCCATATAAATATTGATTGATTGGAATATGTTAGATAAATATGTATAATATATGCCAGAGAGATATGCATGTGTCCCGAATAAAATTTAATTGTTTCTGCAAGCAATTAAGGATTTATTGGTTGAATAGTATAAATATTTACCTTGAAATCAAATGGAAAACTAACAAAAATATCTAACTACTCTTTTTGGCTGGAAGATTCATCAATTTAATTTAGTTAGAAACCAAAATTAGTGAAAAAACTATTTGCGTTTATAAAGAATTATCTCCATAATTTAAACTTCGCCAGCACAAATTTCACGGAAAGTACTTTCCTGTTGCTCATAAATTATGTAGAAATCGGATTATGCTGCTTGTTCAGCAATATTTTCTGTGAATTCTTGATAAATGACTATAATCTTATAGCAGAATTCAAAATGTACCCATACTATTCTTTATAGAATTTCATACAATAAGGTTAATAAGTATAAAAATTAAACTATAAATCACTAAGAAATAGTTAATAAATCCATCTGAGGTTAGAAAAGTTCACATTGATTAATGTAAACTTACCTTTTCTAGATCGCAACATTTTAATCAATTAAATCTGCCTGTCTACCCGATTCCTTGCTACTATTGACGGCTGCCAAAGCTGCTTAACAACCCAAATTACCTCGAAAGGCGCACTAGAAAATGTTTCGCTCTCACAGAGAGGAAAAACAGGGAAAAAAGGAAAAACACTTTGCCACTACCTTTGCTTCAGTTCACATTTTTCCCGGCCGCCTGCCTCCTCCACTTGGGTTTTTCTTGCACGTTGCGTTGCAGTTCGTCTGTCTGTCGTTCACTCAAATTCTACTGACTTTGACAAGCTGCCCCTTGCCCCACCCTGCCTACTTTTTAAGGCTCTACACTCCTCCCCCGTCCCCTCTTGCTTTATGTAGAAACTTTGAGTGTGTGTGCACTCAGTCAGAATTGTGCCTTGTAAATAGGATTCATCTCGCGACGACTCGCGACCAACTGCCGCTTGGTTCTGCCTGCTGTCCTGGCACGAAATGCAAAATGTTACGCGGCTCAGACTAGGAGAAGCACTGGATAAAATCAGTTTAATAAATGGAACGCCATTATATTTAATATTAAAGAAATAATAATTAAGTGCCAGGCAATACTTTGACATATAAACGTTGCTTTAGTGTGAGTCAAAAATAGAACACAACCATTTTTGGATATATATGTATAATGGATATTGAACTTTAAAGAAGGCTACTTTAGCTAAAAAATAGCTTTGACGTATTATTTACATTCTGTGCGTGTGCCGGTAGAGGCCCGTCAGAGATATATGCTGACCGCGAGTCAAGGCTTTGGACACCACTGCTCTAAACCTAAACAATTCAAATAATAAAAATACATAGTGGTCAAGACTTTTTCTCTTTATATTTTAATTTAATAACAAATATATTTTGCTCAGTGAGCGATTTCTTCAAAGTCTTGCTTCAGACCGTTGATGTGGCTGTTGCCATTGCCATTGCTGCCTCTGTTTTGCGCCCAGACACTCAAGTAAATGGCCGCCAGGCAGTCGGCTACCAACAGGCGGTGCCACAGCCCCATCCCTATCCCCATCCCCATCCGAGTCCTCGCCTCGTGCGGCACCCAGGTTCCAAGTTCCAGCTGCCATCTATCTATCTATTCAGCATCCATCCATGCATCCACACAAAACCATTTTCGCCATGTCAGGCGGCAGCCAAAAGTGCGCTCATCTGTGGTTCGGCGGGTGAAAAGTTTCGAGTATCTGTGTGTGTGTGTGTGTCTGTATCCGTGTGTCTGCTTGTCAATTTATCCTTTAGTTTCTCTTTCAATTTTTTCAGCCACCCAATTTTCCTTTCCCCACTGGCCACCACCACCACTCACTACCCACTCGTCGTCCTGCGCTTCGGTTAGTTGCGTTTGTGGTTTGCCTTTGTGTGAAATTACCAAGAAGGCTCTGTCTGCGTCGTAGTCTCGCTCACTACTCTCACTCCACTTGCTAACTGTTTAATTAAAGACTGTGGAAAAGGGAGTTGTCGTGTCAAAGATATCGCCGTCAATCGTTGGATACTTTCAGTCAGGTTAGAGTGCGGAGCTGGCACTCTAATTATAAAGCTTTTGGGTGATATAAATAATATATAAACTAATTTAATGTTATGTTATGGGCTTACAAATGCCTAACAACATATTAAAGTCTTTATAATTAAGAAATACAAATTTCACCAACTTCAGTTTATCAAAATCCCTCGCTTTATTCCACAATTATGATTTTGTTTTTGTAAATATTAATTAGAAAATAATATTTACAATGCAATTAATGCATAAATTTGCATTAGAATCGCTCGACTTGTGTTTTGCCAACAATTGTATCTAATTAGAAAATTGAAATGAAAATGCAGCGACAAAAGCGTCAAAGGCAAGTCAAGCTGAACATGGGATTATCCGCATCCATTTATGTATGTGCTGGTGGCGCTGTTGCTTTTGATTTCAACTGGCAACCCATCCGCTCATGCCTCCCCCAAATCCTTTGCTGGCAACCGGCGGCGGCGGCAGCACACAAAAGGCAACAGCAACAACAGACTCGCATTACTCGTTGCCAGGAATATATCACGGCAAACACAATCCGAGCTCATCCTCCTCCTGGTCCTCCTCCTCCACCTGGCCATCTTGTGACGAGGATTGAATGCCAGCGGGAGGCATTCAGAGGCGGAGGCAGCTCCAACAGGGCGCTTGCTGAATTCTTTTGCATTTAGTTTTGCTGTCGATAATGATGCTGCTGCGATGGCTGCAGACTCCGAAACACATTGCATCCCGCCTTCATTGCCTCCACCTCATCCACTTTTTACGTTGCAAGGCGAAACAAGGAGACGACGATGTCGATTTGATCCATGCTTATGTTCGCTTACCCTCTGTCCCTATACACTTGATAGGGAAATGTGGAAAATGTCAATGCTTTTGGTCTCCAAACTAGACACAGCTTTGACTCTCATAAACTTAATTATTTGAATTTTAAAACCATGAGCAATGCTTAAGATTTTCCTCATTTAATAGGCCCAGTTGAACTCACACTTTTGGGGGAAAGAAAGCGATTCATAAATTAATGGCAGTTATTATTAAAAGACTTTGCCAACTAAGTAGTTACTTACTTTCTTTTTGTTTAGACGAGCTAAGCTGTCTTTAAACTGAAACTAAATATCCAATATCTATATATTCTCTAACGGCTCAGTCTTATTAATAAGGGATTATAAGGGTATTATGGAAATCAACTTGGATTTGGCTGGGCCACCATTTGCGTATTATATTCCCTTTCGTTCTTCATTTCGTTCATTCTTCACTTGCATCTGCTGCTGCTGCTGGGCCCCCACATCCTTTTAGCCCTCTTTTTGTGCAGCCTTTTTTCTCCTCCTCCGACTCCTCCGCCACACTTGTCGTTTTCCAGCTGCGGCAATATATGCAAATTATTCCTGGGAAGAGCTGCCATCCATTGCAGCCTCCCTTATCCTCCCTTAGTGCTGGGGCTTAATACAATTTACTTGGGCAAAGTAACGAAAGTAACGAATTATTGAACCATATGGCAAAGGAGATCTGGACAAAAGGAGTAATTTAATAAATGTAAAAGCGCATATCCTATGGATTAACTCCTTCTGCTAAGCAAGCACCTTTTATGAATACGAATTGAATTGAATTAAAGCCTCTCCCTTAGATAATTGCCAATATTTTTGGGGACCAAAGCCAAACAAGAACTGTGAAAGAGCTGAGCAAAAAGTGCAAAGAACTCACATCAAACTGGTTCTGTTTCTGTTTCTGTTTCTGGCCCAAAACCAAATTGTATCTCGCATCCCGTATCCCTTCTGCTCGGTGTGCGAGCGGCTAAGTGGGGACACTCAGCTGGTGTTTGAAAATGTGCTAAGTTGCCTCTCGCCTTTGTATGCACAAAGGGGGAGGGCAGGGGAAGAATAAAGAGTGGCTTGGCCGGGCCCTGGCCCTTGGCAGAGTAAACAACTCTGTGAAATGGCGGACAATTATGGGAGATGCGCCGCCACTGCTGCTGCTTGCTGCTTGCTGCTTGTATCTGTGAGATACTTGGGGGCCAGCCGGAGGACAGTTGCCACTTTGGTCACGTACCAAAAAACGATTGCAGCTCCAGATATGCCAGCAAGCACACTATACACACTACACACTCTACACTCTCTACACTCACTCTCCATATTTATTTGGGTCAACTGTGCGCCCGATTTTTTGGTAAGCAAATATTAATTTCGCCTCGTTCCGTTTCGCTTCGTTTTCCAGGAATATTGTCTCCTCCGGGTCCGTTTCTGACGCCCAGTCCATCGCCATCGATCTCAGCTAGCCCTCGTCTGCAGCCATCGCCCTCGCTATCGCCGTTCCCACAGGATGTGGTGCTCGTAGCCGGTGGCAGTCAAGTAAACGCCAACAGCAATCCCCAGGAACACGTAAGTTGATCCTTTTGGCCCCCAAAAAAGGATAAAGAAACCTTATTTAAGGGGAGAGATTGTTGTTAGTTGAAGATTTTGACAAGGGGATTAGAAATTCGAGTTTTTTAAAGCTAATATTAGTTTTTTCAAAAGTTCTTAAACTAATTTATCAGCTATAATCCCCAAATATTATTTATTTATTAACGAAAAAGCTTTAAATATTTTTTTATTTAAAAATTTTTTCTCTATAAATGGGAACTTGGAGAAAATCCTTAGCTTAACCTTTAAATACCTTTAAAAAATCCTTTCGCAGGAGCGCAAGGCGGCGACGCCTGGCAGGAGACAGTCCATCCACCAGTTCACCAATGGCAGCCCAAACGCTGGAACCGTCGTCTTCCAGCCGAGCCCCTCGCAGTCACCGGCCGCTGCCACGACGGTCATTGGCGTGACCAGTGGTGGCCTCATAGCCACCGGAGCTGGGGCCGGATTAGCGGGAGCTCTCGGAGCTGGCAGCAGTTCGGGAGTGGGAGTGAATGTGGCCCTGCACAGCAATGCCATTGGCAACGAGCTGAATGCCACGCTGGTGGGATCCAACAACATCCAGCTCAATAAGGTGAGGCCTCAATCATTCCTGACCTAAAATGGAACTTTTAAGATAAAGATCCTTGAATATATTCCTTATTAATTACCAACAAAATCCCACTTTACCTTGCAGAAGGGCACCAAGCGGGCCACGCAGCAGCAGCAACAGCAGCAGCATCAGCAGTTGCAGCAACAGTTGGGCCACCAGATCTTCAGCAGCAGCGCCGTTGCACCCACCTCGATCAGCAGCGCAACAGCGGTGGCAGCCGGCGGCGGAGGCTATGGACAGCTCAATGCCACCGCCATCAGCACGCCCACCTCGTTCGCAACGGCCGGAACAGTGGTCAGCAGTGGCTCCAAGGGCCCGGCGAAGGGTCAGAAGGCTCATCTCCAGCAGCAGCAGCTCCAGCAGCAGCAGCAGCAGCAGCAGCAGCAGCAGCAGCAGCAGCAGTTCCAGCACTACCAGAGCAGCAGTCCTCTGATAGCGGACAGCCCCATCCCGAGTCCCAGCGGCGCCATAGCAGCGGCTGCGATCAAGCCGCCGACACCGCAGCCACAGCAAGTGCAAATGCTGCCCCAGCAGTTCACCATCTCGCAGCAGCCGCAGCAGCAACAGCAGGGGACCCAGCAGGTCTTCCAGTTCATCCAGGGACCGCAGGGCCAGCTCATAGCCACCAGCCAGCCGCAGCCGCAGCAGCAGCATCATCCGATCCAGCAGCAGCAGCAGCACCCGCCACAGCCTCTCCAGCAGCAGCAGCAGCAGCAGGTGACCCATCGGTTCGTGAGCAATGCGGGACTCACGGGAATGCCCACCAGCAAGAATGGCAAGGCCCCCCAGCAGATCCTGCCCAAGCCGGAGCTCCAGCAGCAGCAGCAGCACCAACAGCAGCAGCAGAAGAAGAACTCCAACGTTGTGGCCGGAGGGGCACAGATCTCGCAGTCGTCGCAGCAGGCCAGCCAGCAGCAGCAGCAGCAGCAGGCCACCAATCCCACCCAGCAACAGCAGCAGCAGCAGCAGATCCTGCTGCCAGCCACCACTGGCCAGCCGCAGCAGCTGCTCCTCAACCAGATGCCCGTGCTGGTGCAGCAGAATCCGCAGGGTGTGCAGCTCATCCTGCGCCCGCCCACGCCCCAGCTGACGGCGACGCCATCGCTGGTCATCCAGCAGAACGGCCGGGGCCAGGCCCAGCTGCAGACGCAGCCGGCGCAGCAGCAGCTACTGCGGATAGTGGGCACCAATGGAGCGACCATGCAGCTGGCTGCCGCGCCCACCTTCATTGTGTCCTCGCAGGCGAACCTCATCCAGCAGACGGCCTCGGGCCAGTTCCAGAGCGCCATCAAGACGGGCACGCAGCTGACGGGCCTCCATGCGGCCCTGGCCCAGGCCCAGGCTCAGGCTCAGGCGCAGGCGCCACGATCTCAGCCGTTCGCCACGACGGCCACGTTGAACACGCAGCTCCTCGGCCAGAGCGTGGCCGCCCAGCTGCAGAACCTGCAGTTGGCAGCGGCGGCGGCCCAAATCCAGATGCCCAACGGCCTCACCACCATATCCCAGCTGCCGGCCCACCTGCAGCAGAGTCTGGGCGGAGCCACCATCAACCTGAACCAGCTGAACGGCGCCCACATCCAGCAGATAGCCACCGCCTTTCAGACGCCCCAAGCACCGGGAGCGAACACCTCGGGCGGTACCAGCACGGCGGCCGAGCTCTTCACCCAATCCTCGCCAGCCCACGTGCCGCTGGCCGTCACCCCGGAGCCGCTGCGCCAGCCCACGCCGGTGCCCATGATGCAGCAGCAGCAGCAGCAGCAGCAGCAGCACCAGCAGTCGGCGATGGCCACCATCCAGCTGCAGCAGCAGCAGCAGCAACAGCAGCAGGCGCAGATCCAGCATCTGCAGCACCAGCTCCAGCAGACCCAGACCCAGGTGCAGCAGGCCCAGCAATCGGCTCAGGCCGAGCCCAAGAAGAAGCCCAAGCCGCGCCGCAAGAAGCAAGCGGTGACAGCGGCACCAGCACCCACTGTTGCCCCCGTTGTGGTGCCCATGGAGGTTGGTACGCCCCAGAAGATAGCCATCGCTGCGGCGCCCCAGCAGGCCGTGCGTTCCAAGTCGCCATCGCCGCCGCCGACCCACATCCAGCGGAGTAGCAACGGGAAGCTGGACTTGGGCGACGTGATGAAGTTTTGCGGCATTACGGGTGACGACGACGATGACGAGGACTACGGCATGGGCATGGAAACCCATTCCGCCGCAGAGCCAGAGCCGCCAGCGCAGGCCCAAGCCCAGGCCACGTCCAGCGGCACTGCGACAGGCGGGAGCAGCAGCGGCGGCAGCGGCAGCGGCGACATCATGATCTCCATACCGAACCAAAACGGCAGCGACGGCCTGCCCTTCACCCTGACCATTCCCGCCCCCCAGCCGCAGCAGGCGTCGTCGACGGGAAACGAAGCAGCCACCGAAATACCAAATATCCTCATCAAGATCGATCCCAGCGCGGAGGCAGCGGTGCCGCCGTTCGGTCTCTCCACCCCGCGCCTGCCCACGGCCGAGGAGATCCAGCGGCAGGCGCAGCAGCATCTCGCCCAGCAGGCGGCAGCAGCCGCTGCAGCGGCGGCCAAGGCCAGCACCGCGACGCCCACCATCAGCATTAGCCTGCCCAGCATGACGCTGCAGCAGGCGGCGGCGGCGACGACGACGCCTCAGGTGACGCCCACGCCCATTATCTCCCCCGCACCAGCCAATCCGGTGGCCACCACCACGGCAGCCGTGAAGCCCAGGAGAAAGCCAGCTGTAAGAAGGAACACCAAGAAGCCGGAGGTGACGACCGGCACCACTATGATGGCCTCCAGCAGCAGTGGCACCACTACCACCATCACGAGTCTGAACAGCAGCATGAGCGGCGGTGGAGGCATCAGCATGCCCACCACGGTCAACACCATCACCCTGACCACGCCCACTCACACGACCACGCCCACGCCAGTGACGACCAGCAATCCCACGCTGATGCTCAGCCACGGCACCCCAACGGCCGTGCCCAGTCAGATTGGCAACATCCAGATCTCGCAGGTGCCCAACCATCACCCCTCGTCCGCCCTGCCCGTGAGCAGCGCCGTGGAGAACAAGATCCAGATCATGCCGATTCTGCCGCCGGGAGCCACAGTTATGGGCGGAGCACCTGCCAACGGCAGTGGAGGTCATGCAACCGCCCCGAGCCAGCAGTCAACGCAACTGGTGTTCCAGCCAGCAGCGCCATCTGTGGCCCCCACGATCAGCACGGATTCCAGCACCGGCAGGCAGATGCAGCTGGTGGCCATACCCCAGGCCACACCTCCTCCTCCGTCGTCAGTGACCACGACCGCCGGCGGAGCAACGATCCTGCCGCCGCAGCTGACCGGAATGCCCGCCAATGTCTCGGTTTCAGTGGGTTCGCCCGCCTCGGCGGCCGCCCTGGTGCCTCAGCTCACCGGCAGCCTCACGCTCACCGTGTCGGAGCAGTGCGAGCGACTGATCCTACGCCACGATCCGAACAATCCGCAGGATCACCAGTCGCAGCTCATACTGCAGGCTCTGCTCAAGGGGGCCCTGCCCAATGTGACCATCATCAACGAGCCGACGCGCGTGGATCCCAGCAAGCAGCAGCAGCAGCAGCAGCAGGTGATCCAGATCCCGCAGCCTCTGGCTCAGCCACAGGCTATGGTTCAGCAGCAGCAGCAGCCCCAGCCCCAGGCGCTGCCCAAGGTTTCAGCAGCTCCCAAGATTGAGGTCAAAGTGGCCAACAATAGGAAGTTGTCGGGACAGGGAGCAACTCATGGCATGGTGGGCATGGCCAGTGGAACGACGACGACAACGACGACAATGAAGCCACCGGCCGCCCTGCCCGCCAAGCAGAACGAGGTGCTCTCCTTCCCCCCGCTGCCGCTCAACTCGCAGGTGCTCATCCAGCAGCAGCAGCAGCAGCAGCAGCCGCTGGTGCAGCCTCAGCTGCAGCCGGTGGCCCTGCCCGTGACCCAACCCACCACCATCTCTGTCCCAGTGCCCGCTCCGGCGCCAGCGCCCGCGCCAGCTCCCCAGCTGGCCCACAATGGCCAGCAGCGGTACATAGCCCTGCCCCCCATCGATCCCAGCACCCAGCAGCTCTTCTGCCTGAACAGCGTGACCAACCAGATCACGGCCATGAGTGCGGGCCAGACGGCGGCCTCGATTGGACCCACGGAGCGCCTGCTCATAGCGCCGGCCGGGATCAATGCCCAGCAGTTGGCGCAGTGCCTGCAGCTGGGGCAGCTCCACTTTAACGATGTGAATCCCTTGCCCGCTCAGCAGCAGCAGCACCAGCACCAGCAGCAGCAGGCGGCGGTCTCCGGCTCCACTTCCATGACCCTGTCGCTGCCACTGCGCCCACAGCCGCCGCAGCAACAGATCGTGCATCCCATCCAGCCGATCACGAATGGCCTGGCCATCACCACGACGGCCAGCAGCACGCTGACCACCACCACGAGCAGCACCACATCGACAACGACCACGACGGTGACGAAGCAGGTGGCCAATGTGGCGCCCATTATAGATCAGAGCAAGGCCAAGCTGGAGCCGGCCAAGGCGGCGCCCAGTGGAGCTGGAGGAGCCGGCGGAGGAGCGGTGGCCAAGAAGAAGCCGGTGAGAAAGCCCAAGGTCACGCCCACCAATGCCTCCGAGTTGGCCAGCCTGAAGAATGCCGGCGTGGTGAAGCCCATGCCCAAGCTGGATCCGCTGTCGCAGAAGCCCAACAACAATCCCGTGCAGATCGTGCAGCCAAACGTGGCCAGCGGCAAGCAGATGATCAGCAGCCAGACCACCACCACGACCACCACCACAATGAGTAGCAGCATCCAGCCCTTCCAGACGACGAGCGGCACCAAGCTGGTGGGCGTCACAGTGCCCATGCAGCAGCAGCAGCAGCAGCCCACGGCAGCGATATTGCAGCAACAGCAGCAGCAGCAGCAACAGCAGCAGCAGCAAAGGACGAGCTTCAGTCTGACCAGCACAACAGTGGCCACATCGGCGGCGTCAACAGTGGCTCCTGTGGGAAGTCAACTCCAAATGCAGCCGCAACAACTCCAGCAGCAGCAGCAGCAGTTGCAGCCGCAGCAACAGTTGCAGTTGCAGCCGCAGCAGCTGCAGCTCCAGAGCCAGCCCAAGCAGCAGCCGCAGCCCAACACTGTGTCGCGGGTGCAGACCATCCAGCTGACGCCGCAGATGCAGCAGGTCTTCAAGCAGGTGCAGATGCAGATCCAGTTCCTCAACATCAAGCAGAACAAGGCCACCTTCATGCCGGTCGTCTCCCAGGAGATCGATCCGGCAATCATTGCCGCCTACAACAAGCCCATGACGGATGTGGAGATCAATCTGGCCCTGCAGCGACTCTTTGCCGAGCAGCACAGGATCCTGGCCTCGGGGAAGGAGGTGCCTACTCCAGAGGGCATGCTGCCCACGGCCAATGGTAGTGGTGGCTTCACACTAATGCAGCAGCCAGTGCAGCAGCAGCAGCAACAACTGCAGCAGCAGCAGCAGCAACAGGCGGCCGTGGCTGAGCCTCTGAAGTCTACTGTGGTGCCTGCCAATGTGGTGCAGCCCAACAATCACTCGTCCACCCCAGCAGTGGCAGGAGGCAGCTCCTCAGGAGCAGCTGCTTCAAATGTTCAGCAGAATATAACCCAGAGGATACACATCTATCCCATGCAGCACCAACAGCAGCAACAGCAGCAGCAGCAGCAGCAGCAGCAGCAGCAGCAGCAGCAGCAACAGCAGCAACAGGTAAATAACAAGCAGAAGCAGTCGCAGCAACCAAAATCGCAGCAGCAGGAGCAGCAGCAGCAGCCGCAGTCGCAACTCCTGATTAAGCCGAAGGAAACAGTTAATAGAAACAAGGCCAACAACCAGCAGATGCAGGCAAGCCAACAGCAGCAGCAGCAGCAGCCACTGTCCAATGGCCCCATCAATATGTTGCCCCAAAAGATGAATATGCTGCCCGCTGTCCAGCAGCAACAGCAACAGCAGCAACAACAGCAGCAGGTACAACAGCAGGCCCAGCCAGTGCTCAACAAGAGTGGACCACCACCGCTGATCTTTGCCAGCTCCACAAATCTGCTAAACAACAGCAACAGCAGCAGCAGCAGCAGTGGCAGCGGGAGCAGCGGCAGCAATGCTTCTCCGCTCACCAATAATGCGGCAATGCAGGGAAGCACCATGCTGCCCATACCGCCATTGCAGCCCCAGCAGCAACAACAGCAGCTCCAGCAACAGCAACAGCAGATCCAGCAGCAGCAGCAAATCCAGCAACAGCAGCAGATCCAGCAACAACCATCGATCCAGCAGCAACAGCAGCAGCAGCCACCGTTACCCCAGCAAACCCTAACACCGATCCTTCCCCCCGTGGCCTTACCAGGAGCATCAGGAGCTGGAGGAATGGCAAGCCTTGGCGTGCCCTCGCTGCCCAGCGTAATACCGAGCCTGCCCCTCTACAGTTTGCCCGTCAACAAGCTGGACGAAATGCCCACGCAGAAACCCAAAATAGCACGCCTCTCCTTGTGAGTAGTTGGTTGAGCCAATGCCGATTTCAAGTTGAAGCGGCCAACACACTGGATTGCGCAGATTGTCCAGCGGGTAGAACCCCATCGATACTAATCCCCATTCCTTCGCAGATTCGTACGCCAGCTGGAGGTGGACCAGGAGAGCTGCCTGAAGCCGGACTATGTGAAGCCCTTCCGCACCAAGGATGAGGCGGTGAAGAGGCTGATAAGGTGGGCATTAAGACTGAGTTAATCTTGGCTTCTTTATACTTATCTTAACCTTTTAAGGTACCATTGCATGCACGAGAACGATCTAGAGCTGCCCTCGGACGAGGATGAGGAGTTTGAGGCCACCGCCTTGGGTTTCCAGGACAAGTTCCGTCAGCTGAACGGCAAGTTCCAGGAGATTCTAATGCAGGAGTCAACTGTAAGTGTCCTTAAACTCTCTAAAGCCTTTAACCTTTATTTAAAACCCCAAAACAGCTGCCCCATCGCACCTCGGAGCTATTGCAGATGCAGCATCTGATGATAGACGATCTGAAGGGTGAGATCAATGACATACGCTCGGCCGAGAAGGAGCTGGAGCTGGAACTAGAGCAGCAGCAACAGCAACAGCAGCTGAAGAAGGAGGAGGAGCAGAAGCCCAGCGAAAGGGAGATCAAGGATGAGCAGATCAAGCAGGAGCCCGAAGCCGAGGCCGTTGTAGACAAATTTGATCTGCTAAAGAACAGTGCCGATGTCAACAAGGTATTTAGCAAGCACTCACAGCCATCGGCTGGAGCTGTCAAGCTGGAGGAAAGTAATGAAGCAGCAGGTGAGCAACCCTCGGTCAATGGTTCCGTGAAGAGCGAGGCAGGCCAGGACAAGGAGGCCTCCAGATATATCAAAAAGGACTACGACAACTTTGACATAGAGTCCGAGCTCACCACCAGCTTCATTATGAAGAAGGTGGAGCACAAGGCGGCAGCTTCGGCGGCCACCAAGAGTGCTGAGAGCAGCTACCAGGAGCAGCAGCAGCAGCAGCAGCAGCAGCAACATATCAAGGGCAACGGCATGGAACAAGTGGACCAGGACGATGGCTGGTATTGCCTGCAAAAGGAGCTCAATCTGATGAACAACGAGACAATGCCACAGCTCAATGGCAACCAGCAAGCACACCTGCCCCTTCACCGCCAGCAGCCACAGCCACAACCACAGCAGCATCCCCACTTCCTGGACAACTCGATGAGCCACAACAGCAGCAGCCACATGGGGGATCTCTTTCCCAATGGCTGCATCGACAAGAGCAACCAGAGCAGCACCAGCAGCAGCAGCAACAGCAGCAACAGCAGCAGCTGCGTGAGTGCTAATCCCGCCAAGAACAACAACTCCTCGTGCAGCGGACAGCGCGAGCAGCCGCCGCCGGCGGTGGTCCTGGACGCGGAGCAGCAGAACCAGAACCAGCATCCGGCCATCAGTGAGTTCTTCAGCAGCGACTCGGATGTGCAAAAGTCGGTGGAGACGCGCCTGGAGGCCATGTTCGGTGAGTCGCCCGTGCACCTGGATGTGAAGAGCAGCAGCGATACCCACGACATTGAGTCGAATCTGGACGAGATCTTTGGGGACTCCAAGTCGCCGGTGGTGAGTCACAAGAGCAAGCTGGGTATGTGGGTGCCCGATGCCACCTTCATGCAGCAGCAGGCGCCGCCTCCTCAGCAGCAGCAGCAGCAGCAGTATGGGGCAGCCACCCAGCAGCAGCAGCAGCAGCAACATCACATCGAACTGAACTGCAATAATAATCCCCGATGGATGCAGAGCATGGAGGCGCACTACAGCGACTTCCTGACTTCCACTGGCACCAGCAACGGCGGCGAGCTGGTGAATGGCGTGGGTGAGTCGCGGAAGCGCAGCTGGGACAGCCAGCTAATGGGCTCCGGCAGCGACATGGAGGACGACAACAGCAGCAGCAAGCGGCTGTGCACGGCCTCGTCCTCCTCCTCCTCGTCGCCCATGTCCTCGCAGCAGCAGCAGCAGCAGCAGCACGTCCAGGTGCCGCAGCATGGACTCCTCGATGCCGCAGACATGCTGCCCGCTGGCTTCCCTCAGATGTTGATGGAGCAACAGCAGCAGCAGCAGCAACATGGCTTTGCCTATGCCAACATGATGGACACGCAACAGCAGCAGCAGCAGCACTTTCAGCACAACATGCAGCAGCAGCAGCAGATGCAGCAGCAGCAACAGCAGCAGCAGCAGCAGATGCACGTGGGCCACATGGGCGGAGGAGTGGCAGCTGTGGTGCCCGGCGGCGGCGGGGAGTACGACGACGACATCAGTCGGCATGTGGCCAGCGCCATTGACAGCATCCTCAACCTCCAAAACAGCGGCGACTCGCTGCAGTTCTCTTTGGGCTCCATACTCGGCGACAGCATGCTGGACGACCAGCGTCAGGCGGCCGCCAATCTGCCCAGCTGCCAGCAGCAGCAGGAGCAGGTGCATCATCATCAGCGACGCCGCCAGCTGGGCGAGGAGATGAACGATTGCCTGATCAGTGGCGGCGGTGGCCCCGTCGGCGGGGTGGCGGACAACAACAGCAGCAGCATTCTCCTAGAGCATCACCACCACCAGCAGCAGCAGCAGCAGCAGCAGCATCAGATGCAGATGCAGCAGCAGGGCCACCAGTCGCACCTGCAGCACCACCACCACATGGCGCAGCATGCTGGCTCCCAGGCCCAGCACTTGTCGCAGCTGAACGACTTTAGCTGCGTGGCCAGTGGCGGTCTGGATGATCCTGTCAAGTCCATCATGACCTCCTGACTTGGAGCTCCTGCAGCGGCAGCAGAGAGTGCGTCCTCAAACAGTCTGATACTAGAGTTTAATGCCACAACCTTATGAAGAGCGTTGGAACAGCAGCGACTTCCCCCGATTGTATAAAGCTAGAGACCCCTTTTTAGTTGTCTTTTTTTGGTTATTAGACCTAAGTTGAGATTGAGAGCGTAGCATAAATTGTTTTTACCTTACCTACTTACCTTATTTGTTTTGTATACTTTAGTCCAATGTGTTTTGTATAATATTTTTAAAGGAAAGGAAAGCCAAGTCCTCACAATACGAATTACGACGAATTACTTAAGGCAAGGAACGCGACGAGAGACGGTAGCAAGAGCCCCCGAAATAAAGCCAAGAAAGCAATTGAACTAAACGACGAAAATAGCATTAAATGCTTCTCACTAAACGGAAACTAAATAAAGTTAAAGTAATTACCTAGCTATTACAGTGACTAAGAGCAAGTCAGGCCCCTAGACAATTATTCAAATGAGAAAGTACGTAACGTAAGAGCAAGAGCGCAGAAAAGGAGGTAAAACGAATTGGTTGTATAATTCATAATTAAGTTTACAAGCAATTTTCTGAGAAACAATTCAAAATCCCGTGGCCAAGGATATCAGCTGCAACCCATAGAGCATCCCACATAAAGTATATACATTTAGAGTTTGTATATTTATTTGTGCCGAAGAGTTTTGTAAATAGTTAGAGAGCATGCAGCAACAATTATAAATAACATATATATTTAAAGATGTATAGCTAAGCATTTTTAACGAGAGGAGAGGAGAGGAGGAAAGAAATATAGATATGATTTCCAGCGCTTTACGTACGACGACTGCTTCTGATATTACAGACAAACTATGTGAGGATGGACGTGCTCAATTTGAGAATATTTCGATATTTCGGCTTAGGCCTAGAGAGCTACGGGTGGATCTTAGGGATTAATAACAAATAACAAGAGAAATCAACAACAAAGTGTACCAACTACATATGGCAAACTACGAAGCAAACCAAAAGCAGTTCAAAAGAAAATCACCATTTTAGCCAATTTAGTTTAAACATTTATATAAATTATTGAATCTAAATATATCTTAAACACTTAACAAAAACAACAACTGATTGATCGAAACGCAAAGAGAAGCAAAGATAGGAGTAGGAGTAGGACTAGGAGGAGGCAGGAGGCAGGAGGAGGCGCCACAAGAATAACACACACAAATTAACGAATCGTATCAATTGTATCCTTGATCTTGCGACAAATCTCTGACTTGTGATTTGTGCCACGTTTTAAATATATAGATGTCTGACTAGCTTGTAAACGAAAACCAACAAACAAACAAAACAAACATACATAATAAATACGAAATAAAAGTCTAAAACGAAACCCACATACAACACACTCAGTAAGCCAGGGCCAGGGTAAATGGTTTTTGGCATCAATTACATACCAATTACAATACTAACTAACTACTTTAAAGCCACCACTAACAACACACACACACTCCACACACTCCCGCATACTACGGACGGATTGTGTGTAGTCTGTAAGGGAACTTCAAGAGGTACCATATTCTAAGATGTGCTTCGTTTATCCATGACCCCCGTACCCGTACCCGCACCCGTACCCGAATCCGAATCCGAAACCCACCTATCTATGAGTTGCATGATCTTGAATTTCTCTTCTTCTAGTTATTACTTCAAAGACAAATAACTTTCGTGTAAAAATTGTATATGTAATAGCATAATTTAAGTTGGCAAAAACCGCAAAAGAAACCCAAACAACTGAATAAATTTAAATCTATCGATAGATTAATCGATTAATCGAACTCCAAACTCGACCCCTCATAGTTTATCGATTAATCGAACTCCAAACTCGACCTCCCCCCTTTCCCACAGCAAAGCCACAGGCAGGGCAGTGGTGCCGTTCGTCATTCATGCTAAAATCGTGTCTAAATGTAATTGAACCTAAAGAGAAAACTAAAGATTTTTAAACAAACATTGTGTGTGAGTTTTTAATTAAACATCATCAGCATAGGGAGAGACAGGGAGAGAGAGAGAGAGAAACAGCAAAGCAAGCAAAGCAAAGAAGGCCACAGAAAACTTTAATATTTGATAGTTTATTAAGCCCATCCATTTCATAGTCGTCATAAACATTAAGTACATTAAAAAAAGATACAAAACAAAACAAAAAAAAAAAAAGGAAACAATGAAGGATTCAATCAATGAAAATCTCACTGAAAACGCAACAAATCGAAACCGAAAGAAAGCCCAACTAAATAAAATGAAAAATGCAATCAAAGATCATCATGCATTCGCGTTTTTTGTACGGGGTTCACGAGAAACATGTTCTTAGGCAAATAAAGAGACAAATTCCATACAATTTTAAGAAAACTCTCGCATTTTATTCTGATTCTTGATTCTTATTTGTTTTTGGGATGAAAATGCGTCGCACTCGAGGCAATTTCCTGTGAGATTCGTTTATTCCGTACTCTTTTTGATTACACACAAACTGGATTTTGTGCTCCTAACATCTGGCTAAAATCAACACACATGCACACATTGAACTACACGGGGGGATTACTGAGAAGGATTGCTAGTAAGCAATGGCCCAATATCGAGTTGGTGCTTATATAGTAGGAAATAAATTAATACAAAATAACAGATATCAGTACAAAGAATATAGATACAATCGATATCTCAAAACTACACTTGTTTCAGCCGGATGGGTCGATTTCTCTAGGATTTTGCCTAATTACAAGAAGCCCTCATTCTACAGATCTAAATTAATATATTGCATTTGGTTAAAATATCATTTCGAGTATCGAGTACATTATTCAAGTTGGAAACATTAAAATTTACACCCAATCGACCCATCCCAGCATTAGGGGCATTGCTTCATTCGAACTGTGTGTGTGTGTGTAAGTGTTAGAGGTGGAGAAACATCGATGTTTGCGGACATCGATGTTTTTAGATGCTTAAATAAAAAACATCGATGAAAAAAACATCGAAGTTTTTTGATGTTTTCGTAAAAACATCGATGAAACATCGATGTTTTCAAGAAAACAGAAAAAATAATTTCCTCTAAAAAAACATTTAAGTTTTTTTCCTTACTTAGTAGTGTGACAAAAACATCGATGTTTCCCCACAAAACATCGATGTTCCCAAACATTTAAAAAACATCGATGCATCGATGTTTTTATCGATGTTTCTCCACCTCTAGTAAGTGTGTGCTCGGCGCCTAATCCTAAGCTTAGCCTAGTATTTGGCATTTGCGCTAAAGTACGAGAGAGCACGAGTGAAACGATGCTTGCAGCCTAAATGCGCCGACTCCTTCCTTCCTTCCTTCCGTTTCCAGTTAGTTAGTTTCAACTAGGTTGCGCTACCTTCTAAGTTAAGTTAAGTTAAGTTAAGTCTTGAGCGGATAGACCGGCAGTGGATGGCCCTCCGAGTTGAAGACCCACTGGTCCAGGTCGATTTCCTTGCGATCGTCGCTGAACAGCAAATAAAAGTACTTGAGGGTCTCGCTCAGCCAGAAGCTCTCCATGAGGTCGCGCAGGCGTGTGTTCTGTGTGTTCTTCACATTCCCCAGCGACGTGTAGCCCGCGTTCACCTTGGCGTGCGTCTCAAAGGCCTGGAATATGGTCCAGCCCATGTCCTGGTAGGTGCGATTCCCTGTCAACGCGTAGAAATAGTACAGACTCTCCACGAACTCCGGTCGCAGCAGGTTGTGTGCATCGTTCGGCTTCACATAGATGTCCTGTTCGTCCTTGTCGGTGAGTGCAAAGTACGAGATCTCGGCGGCCAAGTGTGTGGGATTCATTGTGTAGGTCTGATAGCAGGTATCCAACAAGTCCCTGGCCAGGATCAGATGCGAGTCCGGCATGCCGTTCTGATGGCCCAACAGCAGAGTTCCAGGCAAGTAGCACGTCAGATGGTCCATCTTCGGCTTGAAGTCCTTGCCGTTGATCAGCTCGCCAATGTAGACCCAGTGCTCCCGCGGAGTGCGACGCATCAGCTCGGTTAGCACGCCATCAATGGCCTGCATGTAGTCCAGGATGAGGCTGTAAGCCAGGAATGTGAGTTATCAAGTAATTACCTAATTAATTAAGGGCCACTCACTTATCGTTATCCCTGCGGCCAGTCTGTATCCATTGCTTGAGCAAGTACTCGTAGTAGGAGTCACCGCGCGCACCCAGGGAAATGGTGGCATAGTTGCGGAAGGTGCCCGTGTTGGCATTGATGAATATGGGCACCAGGCCATGGTTCTTGTCCAGCTCATGCAGCTTCTCATTCACTTTGTGGGCCACCTAAAATGTTTAATCAATATTTAATAACTAAAATTTTAAATCTAAAAACTTAACCTTACCTTCTCGTAAATGGAAATGTTTGTGGAACGGCTCAGGTCCCGGAACTCTAGCTGAATGGTGGTCACCTCGCTGGTGGAACTGTCCGGTGACCATTTGGGCGAATGGGCCGAAAGGTCGCCGAGATTCACATCCGAATAGGGAATGCTGGATGGCGACAGAAAGGCGGGCAGCAAGCGGTTGCCCAACTCGGAGGCCTTGGCCAGGAACATGGTGTCTCCGCTGAGATGATAGGCAGACAGCAATCCACCCAGAACGCGTATGGTCACCTCGAAGAGATTCACATCGCGCTTGGTATCGAAGCGCAGTGAATGAGATATCCAGTCGCGTGCCTCTTTGAATTCTGTGAGAAGAAAATTGTTTTTATTTTTTTATTTAAAATAATTAAAAGGGAATGAAGCAGATTACAATTAGTGGGAAAATATATAAAAATTTCTAATATATAAAAGAGTGTAGGCAGAATCTATTTATTCAAAAGAAAATATAAACTGATCTACATTTTAGTGACAAAGTTGACTGATGATTAATCACCAGAAAATCGAAAGTACATATGTATGCATGTTTCATGTAACAAATATGTCTTATCAATAGAATAAAAATCCCATAGAAAAACCACCAACCAGTTCCTAAATATAATTCTTTTCTCTCTAACGGCTGGTTTCTATTACCCTGTCAAAATTTCCCGGCCAGATAAAGTTCCGGCTAAGAACATTTGATTCTCTATCGTGTAAACGTGAGAGTAAATTTTAGGCAGCACCCTGACTCCCTGTAAAATCTTTTCGCCCGGCAAAAGAAAATCGGATTTCCGATAGCCTATTGGAAAAGAACAAAATATTTACAGAACTTTTGAGTGGTTCCAATACCAAAGCAAACCGCATACTTGCGCCTTACAGCACAATTAGGTGTTTTACAGCAATAATCGATAGTTAGTAGAGTAGTTAACAGCAATATGTTTTTCTTTCACGTTCAGATACATTTTAGGAGGGTAGAAAACCGATTTGGTTTACGATAAGTTTATCTGGTGATTTTATTGTGTCAGGCACTTTGACAGTGGGGGCAGAAACCGGCTCTAAAGCGAATAACCCTTAGCATTAGCTCCTTCGTATGCGTTTCTTTTGATCTTCAAGGGAACGCTCTCAGCTTAAGTTAATTTTTAAAGCACTTCCAATAAATACTAATGAATAGTGCTTCGCTTGAGCGCTCCCACATTAAAAGTCATCAACGTAAACGGTCATTGCTTTTGTGAAAGAGATAAACACAGGTAATAGTAAACCCAACTCACCATCATCCAGTCCCATGATGTACATGGTGTCCAACGAGTCCACAATGGTCAGTCCGAGGCCAAACCACTCGTGAGAGTACTGCGAAATGGGCTTGAGGTTGTCGTGTCCCCAGGCATACTTCTTGTAGCCCGCCCACGAGTGCTTGAAGGCGGCCACCACCGCCGATTGCCGCTCATTGGTGGCTCCATGGAAGTGCTGGCCCTTGGCCAGGATCGGCTGAATCTTGTGCAGATGCTCCTTGAAGCTGACACCGCCCAGCTTCAGGGGACTCTTGATGGCCTGATCGAGCTGTTCGCGTTCGCTAAGCGGCTCCAGCAGCTGCTGATCGATGGGCTCCTCGACATTGTTAAGAATGTCGATGCCACCGATGTCCTGCTCCTTGTTACTCTCCGGCGGTGGCATGGCCACGGCCTGAGGAGGTCCCTGCGCAGCCACTGTCTCTGGCAGTCGGACCACGTTCTCGGCAGAGTTCGCATCACCGTAGGCCACGATCTCATTATACTGAGAAATTGATTGGTATCATTAATAAGGCGGCTTCCCTGGAAGTGGCCCCTCACCACTGATAAATCAAATAACAAATAGGCAATCGGGCTGATAGCGGGGGCTATCTTAATGGGCCCGCGCCTTGAGTGCTGTCAATTAAGCACTTATCAATTAAGTAGTCCGCCGCCACTTACCTTATCACTCAGCGCCTCCGGGTGGGGTGGTCGCTTATCTTCGAGAGCGGGCGCCGCCTCGGTGGCTGCCTCGGCCAGGTCCTTATCCGGCATAGGTGGATGGTGGTGCGGATTCTGCAGGCGCAGATGATAGGGAACTGTATTGGTGTCCTCGTCCTTGAGGCTGGCGGCCGTTAGCTGATCGCCGCTCAGGCAGATCACCGCCGTGACGCACAGGGCCGTGATGCCCAGAATGATGAGATTGCGCTGACAACGCGGCAATTGATTCCAAGCCTAAGTTGCGTGAGAAATATTGTATGAGAATAGAGTTTACTTTGAAGCAGCTGCCTCTCCTGCCCCCTGCCACTCACCCTTCGCAAACTCTTCCTGCCCCGCTCATCGCCCGCCGTCCCTGTTCCTGTGCCCGATCCCAGCACCGATCCGGGCGAGAGCGTTAGCGTTATGTGTCCACCGTCCTTCATTGCGCCGTGCCAAGTGCCGCTGTCGCCGTTTTCGATTCCGAGCTCTCTACACTCGCGTTGGAAAGTTGAGTGGGAAATTCCACAACATTCGCTTTGAATAAAAATCGATGGCTAAGCGCCGCCGCCGCCGTCGCCAGATGAAGGGATGTGGGGGCTACTAACTAACCCAAGGTTGGTGAGCTACTCTTCGCCTGCTACTGCTATCTATTTCGGCCCGGACATGGATGAAAACGTGATAACTCGGCCGGACACTAGGCAAAAAATTACAAATAAGAGATTCTAAAATTATTTCTGCCAGGGCTGCATGGCTGAGCGACTAACGCCGATAGGCAGGGCTGCAGCACTTTGATACACTGAGCGTTGTTATCGATAGGCCGCCGTTGAAGCATTTGAAATATGGAAATCGGATGTTGGCGGCTTAGAAGCTTATTTTAAATGTTTATCAACTGAAAAGAGGAAGATCCTTTATAAAAAATTAATATACATGAATTTAAACTGTTAAATGCATAGTTTTGCATGATGTACACTTTTTTATACACATTTATTATTATATTTTGATTACAAAACTCAATCAATACATAACGTCAAGAGGTCAACTGAATATAACTGTTGCACAATCTCACGTAGACAGGAGTGTTCTTGGGGGCGGGATTAAAAGTTCTGGCCAATTTTTTTTAATTTAGTCACAAAGACACACAAATTAATTAGGTAAATTGTTAGGAACATATGACCCTTCGTTGAAACTGTTTAATTTTGCGATAAATTGTAAATATATAAAAATTAAGAGATAGAACATTTCTCCATAAATTCCGAAATCTTATAAAAATTGTCCAAAGTTCAATACCAACCCAAATGGCTACCCCGTCACATTTATTTAGTTATTATCATTTAGCTGCGTAGCAGGTATCGCAGACCCGCACCGGCTTCCCCGGCTGACCCTGGGCATTGAGCAGCCGGAGCGTGTGCTCCGAGCAGGCCTTGCAGAAGATCTCCCCGCAGCTGCGGCAGTGGTGCTTCCGGCGCGTCAGATTGAACTCCCGCTCGCAGGCGGTGCAGTGGGTGGCAATGGAATCGGGTGCCCAGATGCCGGGGCTGCCCAGCGCCTCCGGTGTGGCCTGCAGCGACTGGGCGGAGCCGGAGAGCAGCTGTCGCTGGCGTCGCTCCTGGTCCTGCATCTCGGATACCTTCAGCTTGCTGACGCTCAGCTGGATGCCCAGCTCCTCCAGCGTGGTCTGTGCCTCCGCCCACTGGGTGCGCACCTTCTCCAGGTCGGCCTTCAGCTTCTTGTTCCTCTCCCGCTCCTCGGCAAAGTCCTTGAGGCTGTCCTGTATCATGGATATCTTCTCCTTGAGCTTCAGCTCCTTCTCCTGCAACGAGAGGCGCCACTCGCGCTCGATCCGGGACTCGGCCTCCGCTCGGGCAGCCCGCTCCTCGCTGGCTGACACCTGGGACGTCAGGGTTTGGGATGTGGTCTTCAGAATCTCGCCCAGGTTGCTCTTGTCGTGGGTCCACCTGTGGAGGGTAGGGTAGAAAGGGGTTACAGATTATAATGATGGGTTGAAGTTCCCCATATTGACTTCCTTCTTCTTCTAAAACCCTTTCAAATGATCCTTTGCATGCCACGCATTCTAAAACCCGCCTCATAGATAGCTCTAGACACAGCCATTTCCCACAGCCCTCTTACTTCTTCTCCAGCTGCTCAATGGTGCTTTCCATGTCCTCCTTCTGGAGCTCCAGCTGGCCCATTAGCTCCGTCTTGTGCGTCAAGGAGGCGTTGCAGTCCTGCCAACGAAGAAAAGAAGCGGATGTACCAGCGGCGAAAGGAAGAGCTCCCTCTTTCTCAGTGTTAGTAAGGTGAAGTAAGTGAAAGACTGGGATTCGGATAAGTTTTATTTCTCTGGGATCGATTTAGAGTAAGAGTATCAGAATACATAGGCTGGTGCTCCAGCAGAGTTACATTGAATATGGGTTTGTAGATTCATATATATTCTCAATATTTATTCATATAATTACAATACTTGTTGTTGGTTTCGACTAGGCGGAGTGTATAATTACATTATAGTTATAGTTAAGCGGTTGCGTGGGGGTCATCCATATGTACATACATATGTATAATAAACATCTCTGAAGCCTCCTCTAATCGCACTATACATATATACATACATACGTCTTTATTGAGTACAATCATCGTATATAATCTTCGTTTACGGGGGACTCTGACTCTGGGAAGATAACTCAGCTAACAGAGGTTGCATATACTTGGTAATTCATAACCTTTAACAATTTGTATTCTATTTGTATCTGGTCTACGGTGTAAAGGCATCATACACATACTGGCTATAGAGAACTATTTAGAGTCCTTTTAGGCATCTGCACTTTGAGTTCCGTTGGGAACCTGGACGCGGACCTTGCGTGCTCATCGTCTGAAGGTTTGGGGGAGCGATAGAGGCTGCCCGGTTTCGATTTTCACGGATTCTTCTTTTAATTTGAGATCAAAATTGGAAAGAACCTAATAAATAATGAGATATATCCTTGGCATGCGTCTTTTTGAAGATGTTTCATCGAATGATGTAATAGCTCCTTAGGTATAAATGCAGTCAGGCACTAAATCCATGTCATAAACCTAATTATAGTTTCCCTTTCAGGAAAATCAAATAGAAAACTTAGCAAAGAGAAACGAAATCAAGTTATGCTCGTGTGAAATCCGAAACTGGGCCTTATTTATAGACAGAGGGTTATCTTATTCTACATTTGATCTGCGGCTTAAGTGTCTCCATCGGCTGTCTGCTCCCGGCACAGGACATAGTCACTCCGTGAGCCATCCACGGCGCCAAAGTGTTGAGTAACCACCGCCGCCGCCTCGGCCAGCTCATCGTTCAGCGACTTGGCAGATGTCGGCGTCTTCACATCCTTGCTGCTCTCCGGCAACGCCTGGGGATTCGGCAGCTCCGGCTCCGGCTGACGCGGTGACTTCCTGTACTTGGCCGGATCGAAGGGCGGAAAGGCGTCCATCTTGAGGTGCATTCGCTTCATGGGCGGCCCGTCCTGCTTGTGCTTCTTGGTGAGGGCCTCGAACTTCTCCAGGTTCTGCTGTCGCCGAGTGTTGGGAGAGCGGTCGCCGGCAATGGCTCCCGCTCCGGGTCCGTTGTGCTGCTGGTTGTCGACGAGCTTCGACTCGTACTTCTTTTCTAGCGATTGTAAAATGTTACCAATTTGTGAGGCTTTCGTTTGCAGGCGCGAGACCATCTCGCCCTTCTGTGTGAGTTCATCTTCACATTCCTGGTTGAATTTTTAGAGGGGATTACGTTTTGGCTTTTATTCTTAAACCGAATCTTACAGTTGGAGTTATAATGATTAAATAATAAGGAAAGGAAACAAAGGCAAAGCTACGGATGACCAGATGAGTGTGTGGATGAGCGGTGTTAAGGTGTGATGATTGGGGAGGATTGGTTAGTATCCCTACCAACCAATACCTCCTGGTGATGTCTGCTACTCACCTGCAGCTTGCGGTACATCTCCAGGTTGATCTGCTTGATGTCGTCCAGCTGGCGGCGCAGCGAGACTATCGTGTCCTGCTTCTCGTGAATGTCCTTCTCCAGCAGCTTCATGGCCATGTCGGACTCCGCCTTGAGAGACACCTGCAGCTTGAGCTCCTTCTCCAGTTCGCCCGTCTTGCGACGCTCTTCCACCAGCTCCTCGGACGCCTTCTCCTTCTCCTTATCCGAGCCCGTGGAGCTGTTGTCTGCCCCGTGGCTGGACTGACGCATGGCCTGGTTCTCGGCCTGGAGGGCCAGCAGACTGTTCCGTGCGATGGCCAAGTCCTCCTTCATCAGGGCATTCGTGGTGGTCAGCGACTCCACCTTGGCCTGCAGGTTGCCCACGGTGGCGCTGAAAGATGGGGGAATCGGAACTTAGCCAAGGGAGTCCACATCGATGGGATGTCGGTGATAACCCACTTGAGGTGCCTGTTGAGCTCCTCGATGTAGTTCTTCTGGTCCAGCACCGCTATCATGTTGCCCTGCCCGGTGGCATCCAAGAGCGCGGGGGGAGCACTGTCCTCGGGTGCAGCATCCGCGTTCCTGGAGCTGGAGCGCAGGTACAGGGAAAAGTCAATGACGCCCTGCTGCGAGTCCAGGTCCTCCTCCTTGACGCAGAGATTGCAGTCGATCACGTTTAGGCCCACCAGAATGCCCATTATCACAACGATCTGGTTCGGGGGAAGAGACGGGGTTAGAGAAGGGGTTCCAGAGCACGGAAGGGGACCAGGACCAGACCTCGTCGCTCATCATGAGCGCATGCGGCTCGTAGTAGTCGTACAGGGAGTCCTCCCGGTGCTCGATGAGGGCCTGCAGGTAGTCCGAGAGCTTCTTCTGCATCAGGGCGATCCTCAGCCAGGCCCGGGCCCTGCCGATGTGGGTCCGCACCGTGGGCAGGTCCCTCACGCTGGCCGTGATGTCCTGCGCCTCCGGGCAGTAGTGATCGACGCTCTGCAGCAGGTCCCACAGCTCCTTGCGCGGCCCCAGCAGACCCTTCTTGGGCCTGAGCCCGTGTCCCAGCACGTGCTCGATGACGATGAAGAAGTGCTGCAGCGGCAGGTGGTCCGAGTCCAGCATGCGGCCATAGCGCAGCGACTGCTCCAGCAGCTCCTTGACCACCAGCTTGCATATGTTCACCAGGTTGCTGCGCTCGATCTCCGCCGTGTCCCGGGCTGCAAAGGTATCGGAGGGAGGGATGGAAGATCCCAGGATTAGAGCAGGCTGTGCTTCCAAAGTGTGCTAGATTCTCGGCCACATTCACATCCAACTGAATAACTGAAAAAAATGAACCTTTGCGTGCTATCGTGGCTGCTGTTTTTCCTGGCGCCCGGCGGCTGCCCCATCTACAGCATCAACGTGTCCACCCTGGAGGTGCCCACCAATGACTTTCAGAACGAGCTGACCCTCCACTCGATGCTCACCTCCGAGCTACAGCAGTACCGAAACGGACTGAACGAGGTAGCCGTCGCGCCGCGCTCCTCCTCCTCCTCGCCTGCGAAGGAGGCGGATTGGCTGACCGAGTGGCACAAGGAGCTGCCCAAGGTGGCGCGAAGTGCTGCCGAGTCAGGCACTTTTCTGGGCACCAATCTCTTCGACGGCCACCGCAAGAAGTGCTTCTCGCTGGAGGAGATGGCTCTGATGTCCGCCCGCCGGACCTTCGAGCAGCTGGTGCCCAAGTCCTATCCCAAGTGCATGCTCGGCGAGAGCGTGGTCCACATGCTGATCCGGTTCGTGAACACGGTCAACCAGATCGTGGCACAAATGTCGGACGAGGAGACGCGGAGGTTGCCGCAGCGCGCCTTCTACGACGCGCTGGGCGGTTACCTTCGCTACTACCTGGTGCCCGCGGCCCAGGTCTCCTACTACGCCGGCCGCCTCAAGCTGACCACCGTCCAGCGCCTGGTGACCATCAAGCGGCAGGCCTACGTGGCCCTCAACACGAACGGGAACGGCTGGCGAACGCCGGCCATGGATATAATGGGTCAGTTCAAGCACGCCAAGATCAAGCCGGTGGAGCAGTCGGCCGAGGCCCTCAAGTTCGAGGAAGGAGCCTTCAGCTGTGCCCAGCTGGACCAGAGCTGTGTCGCAAAAGACCCGGATCAGGGCCAGATGATCGTGTCGCTGCCGCAGCTGGAACCGGTGGACACTGACGGCTTCCTGAGCAACATATACCTGCCCTTCCACCAGCGACGCATCTACAACCTCCGCTCGGCGAGCTCCGCGTGTGTGCTGGTGCGCTTCTTCCAGACCGTCACCAGCTGCCACCGCTTCCAGGGCATGAGCCAGGCCAACTACAACAACAAGCTGCTCGCCTGGATACGGGAGAACGTGCACTCGCACTACAGGGACGAGATGTTCTACCCGGGTCTGGGCGGGATCCTGCAGATCCAAGAGTCGCTGCTGATTATGAAGAGGAATCAAGAGCCGGAGGAATGCAAGGAGGAGTCAGGAGCGGACAAGTGCGGCGGCTCCGCAGAGGAGACGCGCAAGGTGAGTCGCTCTACCAATCAATGGCAGGAGGAAGCAGAGCCGGGCCAGGAGGAAAAGCACCAGGACCAAGAGGCGCCCGCCGATCAGGAGAGGCTGCAAGTTCAGCTCGAGGAGTGCCGCGAGTGCGACAGCGATGACTCCTTGATCTGGTGCATTGCCGCCTTCCTGGTGCTGCTCCTGCTTCTCATCGTGATCGTCATCTGCTGCTGCATGCGACGGGCCAAGAAGCGGAAAGAGAAGACCCCCTTTGTACCCATTGATGTGGAGGCGCCACCGTCGAACAAGCCCAAGCCCAAGCCCAAGGTCAGGGAGCGACCGAAGGGTGGGGACAGCGAGTCCTACTATGGCAACTCGGTCATCACAGTTCCGGACGACAGTAGGTCATAAGCCATATGAGCGGAGCCAATAATACTTCTCCTCTAAGTCGCAGACTCCTCCACCTCCTCCTTAGGCTGTCACCTCAACAAGAAGTGCTTGCCTGCCAAGATCACCGGCTCGAAGGGAAAGGACAGCTACTACCGCGTCATCTCCGAGGGATCGTCCTCGCAAAGATTTATGGCGTCTAGGACGACACACCAGTACGACCTGGATCAGACCTCGGAGATGGAGGTCGAGGACAGAGAGCGGGAGCGAGAGAGGGAGCGGGAGAGGAAGCGGAAACGGCAGCGACGCCAAAGCCCGGAGGCCAAGCGGAAGGGCCGCAAGGGAGGCGAGACAGGCCGAAGCAAGGCGGTGAGTTTAGAAGAGTTTAAATTCCGTTTGGAGTCCTAAACCCAGAATCACCTGCAGGCCAAATCCTCAGTGGACAGAAAGTCGGCGTCGCCACAGGAAAGGCGAAGAGCCAACCGCGTAAGGATTGGTAAGATCCGTCGTTTTGGAGCTTTGATTTTGTGATTTAACAAATTAAATCGAAGTGAACAAGTGTCCTATCTCCTAAAATTCTAATCAGCCTTTCACCAAACAGCAGAGACGGACGACTCATCCTACGATCCTCGTCCGCACAGGAAAAAGCCAGATGAGGCAAGGGCTCCTAAGCGGCTAAAGGGTGGCTCGGAGGTAAGTTAATTGAACTAATTAAGTGGCCGCAGATTAATATCGCCTAACTAAAGTCACTTCCTCAGTCGATGAAGGACTCTCCCAGCTGGACAACTACCTTTGATGATACCTAACTGACCGATTTCTTTTGCGTTGTTATTATTATTATATTTTTTGTTAAGATTAAATAAGCCCCTTGAGTTAAGCCCCCATTCGAGATGACAAAGTGCAGGCAACGAAATGTGCAACAATGCAGAAAAGGCATGCAAATTAATCAAAGATAACACCCAGGCCACCAAGGGGTCCAGAACCATACCTTATATGGGAAATATTGGGCGATACAAATCGGAATTATAGGTCAATTGAGATAGTTGGTCTGAAGAGAATGTAAAGCGAAGGTAAAAGCTACTAAAAATGATAACTATACACTTCTTAGTTAATTAATTAGTTATTAACCAAGGAGCAAGCTAAATAATCAAACCTAAGGGCTTAAGAAATATACTTAGTTTGATTTAAATCACTTCAATTATAAAGAGAAAACCTAATGTGATTCTAGAACCAAGTTCTTTAAGCTCTATATGGTTTGGTCCTGGATAACCCTTGGTTGGCCTGCGTGATCGAAACCAATCGGATAGATAAGAGATAACTGATAACTGAATTAGGTAACGAAAAATCAAGAGATCTACAAAGAAGGAGGCGTGCTGGGCAACAGAGGCAACAAGAAGCGACCTACAGAGATGCGACCACTCGGCGAAGAGGCCGACACTCTGGTGCTGCGACTGGGAGTGCGGCTGGGAGCCGAGTGCCGTGGTGCCACTGTGGACCATGTCGCACAGCCTGCGGCCGATAAGGTTTTCAATTGCCATAATACCATTGTCCGTGATGTCCAGGGCACCTCCTCCGCCGCCGCCGCCGCCGCCACCTCCACCGGTGCTCCCAGTAGACATTCCGGAGAAGCGCTTGCTGTTGCGCTTGCTGGAACTGGAGCCACTCGAGAAGTGGCTAGCGTTTCCTGTCCCTCCCAGGGCGTCAGTGTTGTGCGCTGCCTGCTGGCTGCCAGTTCCACCGGCCACATCAATGTCCTGCAGCTCCTTGAGGCACAGCCATTCGCCGTCGACGGACACCCGAAAGTTGCACAGGTAAATGGTGTCCTGGACCCCGCCGGCTAGCTCCTCGCTGGTGTTGGCATGCGAGGCCTTTGGCAGGGCAATCGTGGTGCTGCCATTGCTAGCCGGGAGTGGCTGTTGCTGCTGCTGCTGTGGCGGCATGGCCAGGGGTGGCTGTGGTGGCTGTGCTTGTGACTGCTGCTGCGGCTGCTGCTGCTGCTTTGGTTGTGGGGGTGGATTCTGACCCTTTTGTGTCTTGGCCGCCGCCGCCGCCTTGGTGACTGGCGCTGTCCCAGTTGTTGTCGCCGACTTGGCAGCCTTGCCAACTTGTTGTTGCGGCGCCTTCTTGGCCGCTGCCCCTGCTCCAATTGCTCCGCCCGGTGTGCTCATTGTTGGCGTTTTCACTGCACTCCTCAGTGGCTTCGAGCTGGAACTGGAGCTGCCACTCGCACCTGCCGCAGTGCCACCTGACTTGAGGCGACTGCTGCTGTTGCCTCCAATGCTGCTGTTGTTGTTGTTGTTGCTGGACGACAACTTGGTCTTCTTCGTATCCTCGACGAGTCCTCGCATTTTGCTAAGGCTTCGAACCTGCCTGCTGTGTATGCAGAATGCAGTATGTGAGTGGTGAGTGCGTGGGCGTCCGATTCGTATGGGGAAATGGCCATAAAAATACAGATATACATGGATACATATATATATATCGATGATTAAACTCGAAGTTCTTCCTGCTCAGCAGTTCTTCTTGCTCCTTTGGGATATTGTTACCTTTTTGTATGTTGTTTTATCCTTTTAGAACCTCTTTTAAAGAGGGTTTTTTTTCTTGGAAATTAACCAAATAACTTAAAATACTCGCCGCTGCGATGTGTTGCACCGTTATTATCCTGTTGTGTACGCGTTGAGTAAGACTAACGTCGAGTTGCTTTTATCCTATTGATTTCTCAAGTATGCGAAGCTCGAAAGCTCTGCACGAGAGCTTTTTTGTTGGGGGTGTTCTTGGAATATCTTAAATGTAGTGTATATATCACGGTTGTACCCTTTTTTGTTTACTTTCTGTTGTTATTAATTAATATTCTATATAATAATTAACATCAAAAACCCACAAATGGTGCTGAAAACACTTTTAAATACCTCTCGCATACTATTTCTTTGTGTATGTATGTATTTTGCAACCAAAATGAATGTTAATTACATTTTTCGGACACTTTTAGATCAAACAAAAACACCTCTTAACGAGGTGAGGTAAAAGTGACGATGACACATTCAACTTAAAAGATTTCTGATACCAAATCCTGTGATTTTTATTTAAAATTTTTTTAATTAGTTTCAAAATCGGCACTTAGCTGAAAAATTTAAAAAGGCAAAACAGGCAGCGGCCAATTTTGAAACTAATTAAATTTTTTTTTAATATTTTTGTTTGGCGGGGGAATAACAGCTCAGTCTCGTCCAGGATTCGCTGCAAGCAATTTATACTTGTTGGCGCTGTGCCAAAATAAGAACTCCGGGGCTTAGATTTAAGTAATGTAAATATATATTTTAAATGGGACTTTCACCTCTTTTCCACCACACCTGCCCCAAGCGGGGCACAAGACGCCCGATTTTGAAACTAATTAAAAAAATTTTAAATAAAAATCACAGGATTTGGTATCAGAAATCTTTTAAGTTGAATGTGTCATCGTCACTTTTACCTCACCTCGTTAAGACGTGTTTTTGTTTGATATCAGACATTTTTAAAATGACATATGTATGTCCCATTGTTGTTATAAGTTTTTGTTTAAAACTAAAATGGGAAAAATTAACAAAAAAAAACATTTGGGATCATTGCTACTAATTTTGATGAGAAAGCGAATTTTCGGAGATATGTGTTGTACCCCAAAATATCTCAAAGGCTATACGGCCTGAAGTGACTATAAAAATCGTACAAGCCATTTAAAAACAATTTTAATCTTAAAAAAATTAGTTTTAATTCTAAATTCTTAATTACAATATTTAGATAAATTTTGTCAAGGCAAAGTAATTATCATATCAAAATACCTTCCCAACGACATATAGCACGACATTGTGCACGTCTCTATATGACTCTACATGAGTTTTTACATAAATGTATGTATAGTGCATGTACAAGGTTAGGTATGAGACCTTTGCTACTAAATTTAATGAGTAATATCTCGAGAAAGCGAATTTTCCCAGATATGTGTTATATACCAAAAGTTCAGCAATCTTAAGGGCTATATGGCATTGAGTGACTATCAAAATCGTTAGAGCCATTTTTAAAAAAACTTCAAAAACTCAACAAAAAAAATACTAATTTTAATTATAAATTCTTAAATATTATATTTAGATAAATTATGCCAAGGCAAAGCTATTACCATTTCAAAATACCTTTCTAACGACATATAGCACGTTTCTGTAGCTTTAGTCGTTTAGAAATTATGGGCGCGGGAAATCTAGCTTTTTTAGCTGTTTTCCCGCCAATCTAGCGGGAAACCCAAAAGAATCTAAAACAAAAAAAACGACAGACAGACAGACAAACAACAGGACAAACGTTCTCATTTCAGAAAGGCCGTTAAAATCTTGTTTATTGAATATCTTTTGAACGGAGTATTGGATCGGGATGATTGAGGTGTCATTCAACGCGTATTTGAAGCTAGATCACAATAACATTAAAAATTTGTTGAGTTTTGGTCCACCGGCCCCAACAGCTCCAATATTGAAAATTATCAATTTCGCACTTTCACTCCCATTTCTCCTGAACAAATCCGTTTTTGAAAAATCGTAGTATGCTGTTTCAAAGAAGTTAACAATACCTTTCGATCAAGATATAAATGGTTCCGATCGGACTATCGTAGCAGATTTTCAATTCTACGGCTGTATATAGTAGTCTCCCTGCGCACCACAGTCTCGGTGCTCATCGTCACTAAATGGACTGCCGTCCACAGTGATTTCACAGAACGTAAAAAGACCCGTTCTTATCACTAACGTAACTAGCAGAATTAGTCAAACTTACCGCGCTTAAGCCTTTTCGCCATTATTTTCGAAGGCGACGGAGTGGAACCCGCATCCGGAGCTGGCGGCGCTACAGGTGGCGTCGGCGTGGGCGTGGGCTGCTCTGGATACGGGTAAGTGGTCGTACCATCAATTACTTCGGATGCAGCGGCCGCTGCTGCGGCGTTTGAGAACTGCGTGGAGATGTGACTGAAGATCTGCGAGGAGATGCTCTCCGTGCGCCGGAAGGTGTTGCGCAGGCGATCCAACGAGGAGCTAGACCCAGACGCAGGCGCAGTGGCGCCCGTGGGGGGCGGAACCGGAGACGCGGCACTTGGGGAACGAGAAAGCGATTGGGAGTCGTCGCTCCGTTCGCGGCGCACCATTAAATCGTCCGTGCTCATGACGAATCTACACACTTCACTACACTTTTTTCGACTTCCTGCACGATCATATGAATTGGAGCGTAGATTTATGGAACAAAATCCCCGTTTATTGCACTTGCACACGAATAAATAAACAAAACAAGTTTGTCAATAGAAATTAAAACAGCTGTTGCATCGCAATTGGGGAACGGCGATATACCAGTCACGACTCACGAGCTATCGCAGCTCGATAGCCCGACGAAAATATGAGTTCCAGCTATCAAAAAGTACGGCAACACCGCGCTTAGGAGGCCTTTTGAGGGGTCTTAAGGTTCTCGAGGTGTTTTCAGCCGTTTTTCCACAGAAAATAAAGTTTCGACAGTTTTCAGTTGTTGCAAGCAGCGTAAAGCGCCGAGAAACATGTACAACTAAAATGGCAGCACCAAATATTTTGAGGGTCTTCAAGCCTGGCTGGTATCTGGCAACGCTGTACATGGTTTTACCGCCAAAAGTAATTTGTGAGTTTATTTATTTACGAAATTAAGAAAACCGAAAAAAAACACACCGAATGGACGTGGAATTAAAGCAGCAGTTCGACGAGATGGGCGTGGAGCCCGCGGAGGCGGTGCTGGATAAGTGCCTGGAGCTGGCCATTTCATACAACGTGCTCGACGCCACCGAGTTCGTGGAGCAGTGGATGGCTTTCAGCCTGTCCCACCTCCATGGCGACGATCCCACGCTTGAGAACCTGGGCGAGTTCGAGCGCAAGGTGCTGCAGCTGAGGAAGGACAAGGTCGCCCCAAAGGCCAAAACCTATGCTGCAGCCGCAACCTCTGGACCGGAAAGGAGCTCGCTGGCCGCCTACGGCCTGATGGAAGACGAACCGATGATGGACGACTATGTGAGCCAGTCGGTGGAAGACTCGTCCGCGATGCACACGCCCAAGGCTAAGAAGGACCAGCCGCGCTCCGCCGCCGCCCTCAAGGGCGGAGTGCTCTTCAGTCCCGTCAGCTACACGCCGCAGTCCGCTAAGAGAACGCCGCAAGTGGCACCGGGAACACCAAATGCCACAGTGGCGGGCAAGCCGGGTGACATTGTGGACTCTTTCGGCCATCCCAAGCTCCTGGCCGGTTCCAACTGGCAAACCGAAGTGGAGCACCAGCTGCCCGTGACCCAGAAACTGCTACACCAGGACGCCCCACTGACCCTAGCCAATCTAGGCTACATGAACGACCTGCTGGGCGATCGATGCGACGAATTGCACGATCGCCTCGTGGAAACCGGGCGTGCTTTGGTGGAGAAGAAACTGGGCGCAGATGGAGCCGCCGAGTGTAGTTGGTATCCGCAGGACAGGCAGACGCTGCAGGCCCTTCACCTGCTCCACGCCGTGGGCATGATACATTCCGAGGACGACGGCCCCCTAGATGCTCATTCCACCTTTCTATCCGTGACGGACGCCGACGAAAATAGCTTCCTCTCGCTGAACTTCTCGAGGATTAAGTCCGCCAGCATCTTCCCGGGACAGGTGGTGCTGGCAAAGGGATTCATACCAAAGGGAAACTCCTTTGTTGTGGAGGAGATCCACTCGGAGCGGAAGCTGACCCCGCCAGCTCCCTTGAAGGTCGACAGGGAGCTACAGTTTGTGGTGGCGGCCGGTCCATTTACACACAGCACTGATCTGTTCTACGATCCGCTGCACGACCTGCTAAAGTACCTCAAGGAGCACCGGCCGGACGTGCTGGTTCTCACGGGACCCTTCCTGGATGCCGATCACAATATAGTCTGCGAGCTGGCCGAGACCTTTGAATCCTTCTTCGAGAAGATGATCGCCGGGATAATGGAAGTGGTTGGCAGCCACACCACAGTGCTGATGGTCAGCAGCCAGAAGGACGCCATGGTGCACTCGGTTTACCCCACACCGCCGCCCACTCTCCGCAAGACGTACCCCAACCTGCACTTGTTACCTGATCCCTCCCTGGTGGATCTGGACGGCGTAACGCTAGGCGTCTCCTCCACGGACGTCATTGACCATCTCCTCAGTCACGAGTTTGCTGCGAACGCTGGCGAACGGATGCACCGGGCAATCAATCATTTATTCCACCAGGGCTCCTTCTATCCCATATATCCGCCGGCGGACGAGGACATGGCCTACGACTCGCAGCTGGCGCTCAAGTACGCCCAGATCAAGCAGCTGCCCAATGTACTCATCCTGCCCGGCGATCAGCGGCACTTCATCCGTCTGGTCAGCGACTGTCTGGTCATCAATCCCGGCCGCGTGGCGGACAGCAAGGGCGGCACCTTTGCCCGCTTCCTGGTGGCACCGTCAGCGCCGGGAAAGGCAGCCAACATGTTCAACAGTGTCGCGTGTCAAGTGCAACGTATCTGAAACTGAAATAAACTAAAATTAAATCCACCAGCCAAGTATTCACTGTACTGTACTACAAGAGGGGATTGGTTTGGATGATGAAAAGCGTAGTGGGGCTGCACCAATTCATAGTTAGTTACTATGTTAACAGTGTACCTTGTTCGGTCAAACTTAAGCTTTCCCTCAGCTGGTCTCTCTTTGTACCTATTGGGTAAACATAATCTTATTTAATACCAGACTACATATATGCACTCTGTTAATCCTCTGTTTAGCAACCCTAGGTAATTTCTTCTGTTAATTAAAAGTCAGTTGCAGTTCCAGTTGGTACCCATTGGGTACAAGGGTATTATGGGTTAGTGCCAACCGAGAATGTATATAATCTCCGACCCCATAAAGTATATACTTTACTTTATATTGCCATGTCCGTTTGTCCGTCCGTGTGAAACAAGAGATTTCAGAGACTATAAGAGCTAGAGTTACCAAATTTGGTGACAACATTGGAATCTGTTGCACGCAGATCAAGTTTGTTTTAAAACTTGGCCACGCCCACTAGCGCCCTCAAAAATCATAAAAAACGTTAAATAAGCTATACTCGTTATTTTTGGGTTAAAGTTAATAGATACAATAAATGAATAAAATAGAGCGGAATTTTTACTGAAAATTTCAGTAAAATCGGATGATAAACATGGGAGATGTTAGAATTTTAACACACACTAAGGCACTGCTGTTGCAAGCTGTAGCCGACAGGTGGCGCATTCGAGCCCTGGCCGTGCGATATAATGGCGCCACCTGCAGAAGAAATGACAAAAAATAACATAATTTATTTTTTGACGCTGATCGAGCGGGTTTTTATGTGTTCCTATAAAATGTATCATTCATATTTAAGTATGATATTAAATTGCTTAGGTCGGGAGCTAATTGGAGAGGCGATTTATTTTAAGAAGTATCGAAGTAGACTATTATAATGTATGTACAATTTTAAATTGCCTTTTAGTGTGAAGCGCAAACGTTTAGGTACCGGGTATCTCACAGTCGAGCACAGTCGACTGTAGCTTTCTTACTTGTTGGGAATTAGTTTATGCAACCGGATAATCTTATGCACAAAAAACGCTTTGTACACTAAACAAACATACCTTATGATGATTTTTAATAATTCCTTTGTCCAAAAGAAAATTATAATAATAAAAGACTCAAGAACATGTCCTCTTACGGTCAATCTCTGTCATGCATTGCTCCAAGTTGCCTAATTCGACTTATTTTGGGATCGAGTGCTACTTTTTGCTATTCATAAATAATCGTTAAAGCATTTATTAATTTATATGTATAATAGTTTACAGCTAAACAGTAGGAAATGGTGTCTAAACGTAATGTACTCGCTAGGATCTCTATGTACGACTGACCTTGACCTCCCCCCGACAGATAGCGAAATCAATTCGATACCGAGGGAGAGCACGCGATCGACGAGAACTAAAACTCCGTTGTATATTTTAACTATACAAAAAATACTGTATGCCGTGTGTGTGTGAACTTGGCTGCAACTCAGATGCGGTTAAGTAACTGCGTGCCACCTTAAGTAATCCTCGCCTGCCGTCCCGCTAGTTCGTGGAGCCGCTTCGTCCAACAACCCCCCTCGTTCAGTTGTTGGGCTCCTGCTTGTATTGTTATTGTCGGTTGTTCACCCCCTCGGGATTGTGGCTGCTGACCATGCTGTGCTCCATATTCTTGACAATCACATAGTTCGTGATGTGATTTATGGCCTCGTCCTGCAGCCGCTCTGGCCAGCGCTTCATATACGACTTGATGAAGTCGCCAAAGGTGTCCACCTTGTCCGGAGTACTCTTATGGGTGTCCACGATGTTCTTCACAATGTCCACAAACTTGTCGTAGTCCTCGTGCGACTTTTTCATCTTCTGATAATTGGCCACGCCCCCGTTGGTGTTGTTGCCGCCGCCACCGCCACCGCCGCTGGCTCCGCTTCCACCGGCAGCCGCATTCATTTGCTGGTCCATGTTGTTGTCGGCCAAGCGGGCGGAGGCAGCGGCAGCCACCGCCGCCACGGCCGCCGAGGAGGCCATGAAGTTGTCCACGCTGCCGGCATTGGGCGGTGGTTGGGAGTGGTCCATAAAGTGCCGATGCATGCCGTACTCGGTCCTATATATTACAGAGATTATTACAGAGATAAAGACGAACAGAAGGGAAGAACTTACTTATAGAACCCCTCCGTGTTGTTGCTATTAAACTCTTGCTGAGACATTGGATTCTTCCAAACTGGTGACTCGGATGTAGAAGGTAAACTGCTAGTATTCGAGGCACTCGTCATGCGTTTGTCTCTGCGGAGGGATAAATAAAACATGAATAAAACAAATCGAGTAACAGGTTAAGGGGTTAAGAGAAACTCTGGCCTGGTACCCACTTGTAACCGGTGTGCGCGGCCAGACTCTTGAATACATCATCCACTTGACTGTAGAACTTCCATGTGCTGATTATGCCCGTTGTCTCGAAGGTCTTCTGCTCCTGACGGTACCGCTGCGTTAGATTGTTGACTTTAAAGTGAACCTCCAAAGCTGTTACTGGAACGCCCAAAGAGGTTAGCTGCTTGGCCATTGCCACATAGAGATGGCCATTGCGTTTAATGGTGCGCAGCTCATAGGCGCAGACTTTCCATAGTTTGATCAGCTCCAGAACACCACTATCCTCCCATTGTCGGCGCTTTTTGTTGAATTTTTCATACTGTCGAGAGCGAATTTATTATTTTATTTAATTTACTTTACTTTAGATTGAGACTTTGAGGAGGAGCAGCGCTCCGTGACTTACAGGCATTTCACATGGGTCTCACTGCCGACAACTGGGTTCGCCCAACAGACTTCGTCTGCCAGCTGAAGCAGGACATGAAGCGGTTTATCCTAGTAGACGGGCATAGTGTTCATGCATCCACTCCTGAAAAACAAATATATCAGTTCTATAAAGTCTATAAAAAGTGCGAGTATTATCCACCAAATACTCAAAATATTCGGAGTCTTCAAATCATGTTAAATATACAAATATTTATTCTTTATCTTATAGAAAATGGAATTCTCATCTCATTTATTTATTGAGTTTCTTTATTTCAAGTCTATGTACAACTATTTACCGAACTTGGCTTTATTAAGTTATAAATTTATTCACTTATTTATTTATGAATCTTTTGATAGGAGCAGAGTGATTATCGGTTTTACAAACTAAACTGAGCATTTCTCGCGATTTAAGCTCCGAGTAAGCACTTTATTACAGCACTGAAAACATTTTATATCCAAAAACATCCATGCCGAATAATAAGTGGTGCAAATATGTAATTTTTATTCCGCTTTTAAGGTCGGAAAGCATTGTTTTTATGCCACAATAACGCCCATTTGATGACGATTTAATTGCACTTTTCAGTGGTAATGAAAACGTTAAAGCGCCGTTTGAAATGCCTGTCGCCGAGTGGGCCGCCTAGGCCGCCCCCTCAAACGCGATTATGACTTGCCTGCGCCCTGTTATAACGCTGCGATTATAATTACTGATTTTCAATTATCATTAAGCCGGCACACACACACACTGACACAGCACTACCTCTCGCCGCCGCACACACATGCCAGGCGAACGGTAAACAAATATAAATAGTGGGAGCCAAACAAGTTACAACGACGAAAACGAAGTGGATGCGACAACGGCTGGAATCGAAGTGAAGCGGCAAATCAAGTATACGAGAATGGAGCTGCTGCGGATGAAGATGCTCAACGACGCTGACGCCACGACATTGGCACTTGCTTCACAAGGTGGGGGGGGAGCCTATTGTACGGCTGTAATTTGCGGGGGGAGATGTTACTTTTCTTGAATACACACGCACAACTTCTTCCCTTTCCTGAGATACACATAAACACACACACGTACGTACTTCACATCAGATTTTCTTGCGTCGATTGCGTTCTGCGGCCAGGTTCTTCTCCATGCACAAACAGTAGCGGGGCCACAACAACAACACACAGTGTAACCAGCGGCCACAAAACTTAATAATAAGTCAAATAATTAAATTTTAATTATCTTCAAGAGGGAAACACACGAAAAACGTAGCTCTACGCTGCACAGCTCTCGCTCTCTCTCTCTAATGATGTTCTCCCGAGAGCAAGACAGCAACACGGTAAGAGCAACATGGTGTGAGCGGTGCAGCTAGTGTGTGGGCCGAGCGCGGCGTTGCCAGATGGTCGCGAGAGAAGACGTTATTGCTTGAATGCGCCAAGGTGGGAAATTGAAAATGTCAGGGTAATGCCTTTTTTTTTCTACCATTAGGTACGTCCATTGGCCAGTCATCTGTGATTTATCTTGCCTTCCCCCATTCCATGCCTTCAATCCAGCCTCGGCTCGTTAGGGCGCCACAAAGCAAACGCATTTCATCGCTCATCATCATCAACCGCCCCCTCCTCTCCAGAAACTGCTTTTGTTGGAGCATAACACACACACACTCCTACAAACCGATGCGAACACGGACACGTATTTGCCGGTCATCATCATCATCATTAGGTTGTGCGGCGATGGCAGCAATAGCAATAGCAAAAGCAACAGCAACAACAAGCGCCAGGCTCCCAAATGCGAACGTCATTAGCGGGCTAAATAACAAAAAATGATAATGTGGCTGCCAGAGTCGTCGGCTTTGGTGTAATCATCATTAAATTGCACATCGTCTCGTTACGCGGGGGCAACGCGGAAGAAGAAGAAGCAGAAGCGGCTGCGACAAGGGGAGCCAGAACCCAATAACAAGGTCACCAGAATTTTATACCTTTATTCTCTTATCCCATTCTGGGTGATTTTTTGCCTAAAGTGGCTAAAGTAAAGAGAAATTTGAACCGAAGGAGACAACAATGAAGTTATGTTATAATTTTTGACACACTTTCATAGCTTTAATAACTAAGTTTGCCTTTAATCTTGCCTTTAACTTTTTCCCATCTCAGGTCTTTACAAGATGGAAAATTAATTTCCCATCATCATCATCATCATCAAGAACTCTGTTCATGGGTTCGATCCTTTATTTCAACTGATTTGAGCAGCTTCTTTTCTTGGAGGATTAAAAACAGCAGTTGGGGACAAATTATTATTGAGGAAGCTTTCAAAATGTTTAACTCCGATTAAAAATCTGTTTTAGGGAAAATATTTAATTACAATCACGCCATAAATAAGTGTCAAAATAAAAGTAAACTTAACTACTTAGGGGCTGTCCATATATTACGTAATCACGATTTTGATGATTTTCGACCCCCTCCCCCCCTATGTAATCAAGAGTAATCATTGGAGAAACCCCCTCCCCTCATAAACATTTTGTTTCCCCATAAATTAATAAAAATAATTTATTTTTAAACATATATTTTGATATAAAATAATAACGTAACCAACGTAACCACGTAACGTAAAATAAAAAAAAAAACCCATAAATTATTGGATGCTCATCTAATATGAATATGCGATTATATATGAATGTGTACAAACAATCGAGCAAATACACTAGCAACTGAAAACGGAGCTTACTGCTGAGATTATCAGGAATTAACGTCCCCGGGTCCCAGGGATTTTAACGTTCCTAGGATATTAACGACCCCGGTATTTTAAGTCCCCGGAATATTAACGTCCCCGGATATTCAACTAAATACTAAATAAATCCGTTTCCATGGATCTATAATAATCAATCAATCAGGTATTCCCAAATTGTTTGCTTTGGCTGTGATAATTGTTCAGGAGTTTTACTACTATTATTTGGATCGACTCAATTTTCGTCAAATTCAACATTTACGAGTATATATATTTTATTTTTAGTTCCTATGAGTAATCCCAAGTGGTTATGTGGTATTAACATATTAAGTTTTAATGAAAATTAAATTTATTTTTTTAAAGAGCTTACAGAGTTATTTTTTTCGGTTTTAATATAGCTTCACTGTGCAGCTGTAACCAAAGACAGCGTCAATTACAAAAGCTAAAAAGAACAGTGTTCCAGTGGCCATAATATTTCCGTAATCACCATTAAAGGTAACATTTTCTCAGGGTGAGGCAGAGCATACAGGAGGAGGAAGAGAAGATGGATAGATATCGGCACATCGAGGTAATCGGAAAACTTACATTTATTTCGAATCCTAATCGGCGCTTAGGCTAAACGGTGATCCCGGTATGTGGTGCTCCCCCCACTTGGCTACCAGGACATAATCGCCGGGATCACACACTCGATAGTTGACCCGATAGATGTTACGGCCCAAATGCTTGACCACCACCTCCTCGCAGGGCCCTCGCTGTCCCAGGACGCCCACCAGCAGCATGTTGCTGCCCGCCTGACTGCAATCCACTGTGAACTCGTTGCGCTCCAACAGACTGACGTGGGTGAGACCCAGGCCACGGCTGTGCACCTTGCTGGCATCCGACTCCAATATGGGCACTGATTGGAGAAGAAAGAATAAGTTAGTTATCTTAAATAATTATAAAATACCCATCAATACCTGCCGAACTCGCTGGCTTCCCTTCCACAGACTCCGCCAGGCCAGCAATGGTCACAATGATGAACGGCGACCTGGGCAACGTCACCGAATTGCACTTGATGTGCACCTTGTAGAGTCCCGCTCCGGCTGCCAACTGGCAGTCGATCTGGAAGCGTTCCGGATCCAGCTGCTGCAGCTGGACAGGCTGGATGGGCTGTCCACTGGGACCCTCTACGCGCACCTCAAAGTTCCCCTTGACCCCGTTCCGTCTGATGACGAAGCTCACCGAGCTGTTGACCCTCACCGCTCCACTGGGAAAGTGGAGCAGCTGCACCTTGCCGGCATCGGTCAGTTCGGGTGCCACATAGACCCGTGGAGGCTCCGCGGGATACGCATCTAGCGGGGGAGGGTGTAGGGGGATGTGTATAAATAGCTACGTTCGATGTTTACTTCCTCATCGACGCCGTCGGCGGGCACTCAACTCACCCGCATCGGGCGTGCGCTGGTAGCGTCCAAAAATACCGCCTTCCTCCGGCCTGTGGCCGTCCAGAAGACCACCACTCCCACCCGGGCTGGGGGCGGTGGCAGCTGCTGCCTGGGTATTCAGACGCATCTCCTGCGACACTTTGAACATGCCGCAAGTGTTTGGAATATATTTAAAGTTTTGCTGTTTGCTGTTTCCAAAACAATAATAATTTTCCGATTTTAATTGGCGACTGCCCGGGGCGTGGACTGGTCCGTGGCTGCTCCTTGGACCGACTGACTCTCAGTGCGCTGCTCCCTCTCTCCATATTCGAATCGTTCATATGTGGGGATGCTCTCGAAATGCTCGATTCTCGATCTCGGTACTCTCCAATATGTTTATGATGTTTGTTTTGGCCAAGGCTGGGCAGGCTGCCAAATATATGTACATTTATGCGGATCAAGCTAAAGTCGAGTGCCGGACCAGCCACAGACCCAGTCCCAGTCCCAGCCAGTCGCAGTTCCAATCTAAACAAGAAAGATCGCAGAATATCGGAATTTAATTTCGAATTTAAGTCGAATTGCTCAATTGACACCATTTATTGATAAATAACTCTGTCGGAAACAGATTGTTTAAAATAAATTAGTATTGGCTTACCCTAAAAGCTTCTAGCATTTATTTTTATTAAGAAAAAAACTATTTAAAAAGCTCTAAACATATTTGATATCGATAGATATATGTTTGTGTTTATAAATGAAAAATAAATAGAAAAGCTGACTACAAACCAATTATAAAACTAAATAAATGCTAATAAATGCAAATGATTATGTTTATTACACACAATTGGCTGCGAATTTTGGGCTCAAATAGAAGAGTATATTAAATGAATTGTGCTCGTAAAATGTGTGCCAATATTTTTTATTGCTTCCCCTGGTACTTAGAGTCATAAAGTTCCTTCACGCAACCAAGTCTGGAATCTTGACAAATCACACATAAATCTGCAGCTGAACTCTACTCACACTCGTTCTGGCTCCATTTAAAGTTCAAATATTTCCGCTTTTTTTGCCATTAAAATTTAAGTGATAACCAATTTAAGAACACATCTACGCATACACTAATGGCAGTGTGCAAGGGAGAGTGGGGGTCGAAATCAGGAGGTTGAGGAGGAGCTCTCATGTGTGGATTCGTCTGATGTCAAAGCCGTGCATCAGGTTGTGGTATAGATGGGGATAAACGACCATGTCCGTGTTTGTCAAGTGACCGGACTCATAGAGCGAAGTATAGATCTGCAAAAAAGAAAGTGCATTTACAGAATTATATAGATTTTAAATTACTTCAAATGGTGTCCAAAAGTATTGCCAAAAGAATACCTATTTCATTGCCTATTTTTGGACACTTTTTAAATTTATCTAAAATCCCTATTAATTGAAGTTAAATTTGAGTTGGCTTACATTTTCGGTGATCTTGAGCGTCCTAATGGACTCTGTGCGCCCGTGCAGCCATGTGTGGCGCAGTCGCTCCTCCGCATCCGATATAAACCCTGGCGTCCAGTTCTCCTTCAGCCGGAATAGAGCAACCCGGTTCTTTTCGCGCACTGCCCGCGGCAGCAGTCGTCCCCGCTTGGGTCGCCCATTGATCATCTGCTCCTGCTTGGCTTTCTTCTCCTCGATCTGGAGGCGCATCTTTTTGGCCAGATCCTCGCGCTTCTTGCTGGCCGCCGTTTCGGCGAAAATGGACACCTGGTTGGTCTGGCCGTAGAAGCGGGTGTAGTAGTCGAGTTTCGATGCATCTGGTGGCGGCATTATCCTCCTGAAGTTGCCCATGTGGCTGTCCTCCCATTCAATCTGTCGGGCCAGTGGGCCCTGAACCTCGGGCACTGCCTCGATCTCATTAGGACTGGCATTGGCATTGGCATTGGCAGGTGCTTCTAGATTGCCGGCTGGATTGACATCTATTTTGGCCTTGGACACTGAGCCAGCAGTGAGACGAGGCCGTGGAAGTGTGCTGGGGAAGAGGAGAACCAAGTTCCTACCACCTATTGCTGGCTTTAGTTTAAATTTCAAGACTTACGGCTCTCCCCTGGTCTTGAGCAGTCGTTGCTTGACCCTCTTGCGATCCTCCCTGAGGATCTGCCGCTTGTCCACCAGCCCCGTGCTGACCAGATTGAGGGTGTCCCGGATGAGAGGCCGCTTCACTTCCCGGTCCACCTGCTCGTTGGTGTGGAAGCTGGGCGAGTGGTTCACCTCCAGGATGTAGGGCTTCAGCTTCCAGTCCACCAGGATATCGAAGCCGAGGATCTCGAAGCAGGCCTGAATCTTGTCGTGTCCCGGAAAGCAGGCGTGGTAGTTGTGCTTCAACACGGGCCAGGCACTCAGCACCGTCTTGATGATGACGTCGTCCACATTGGTCCAGAACTCCTCCACGTCGTAGTTGTGGCGCCGCATCCAGTTGTTGATCGCGCTCAGCTTCCGCTTGCTCCCGCAGTCGTCGTTGTCGCACAGCTCGTAGTGCGAGTTGCGCTTGTTCACGGAGTAGTTGGTCAGGTGCATGTACAGGTCATTGGAGTTCCCAGGCGTCGGCTCCACATACTTGTTGGTCGCGAATCTGGCCAGGCCCTCGTTGTACACGAAGATGCGCAGCGGATCCACGGAGGTGATCAGCGTGTAAACGCGCAAATCGAACTTGTAGCCATCGATGAGGAGGGGCTACACTTACGGATCAGAAATTACGTGTGTTGACGATATTGGGATGCTTCTCCTTCTCTCACCCTGTGTATGTACGTCTGGCAGATGAGCCGGTCGTGGGGTCCAATCGTCTTCAGTTCATTGGTCAGCCAGATGCCACGCCCCTGGGCCCCAGAGTCCGGCTTCAGGATGAAGGTGCGCTTGTGCGTTAAGGCATAGTTCATGGCATCTCCGTAGCTGAGATTATATTTCTAGTTCCAAGTTAATTTCAAATATATAAATAGTTCACTTACTCTGCGGGCAGCATCCAAGTCCTGGGAAAGATCTTGTAGTCGAACGGATAGAACTTCAGCATCCGGTTGAGGTTCCGCGAGAGCAGATCCTTGCGACAGATCTCGATCATGCCCGGAAAGTGGTTGATCTGCTGGAAGCGCTTCATGTTCTTGAACAGCTCCACGCCGGGAAACGAGTCCGACCAGAAGATGTTCCACAGCTTCGACTCCTTGACCAGCCTGAACCCGAGAGTCTTGGATATCTTGCCGATCATGCTGTAGCGGGAGTTGGACACACAGATGGTGCTCTTGGTTTCGCTGGGATTAGAAGAGGGTGTAAAGCTGTGTTTGTGAGAGCTGTGTTTGTGAGAGTGTTCACCTGGAGGCCAGATCGCCGTGTTGGTTAACAGCGGATGGGGGCACCAGCCGTGTGGGGCATTCCACGCGGTACCGCTTGTTGTCCAGATGTATGAAGCCCTCCAACTTGGCCTCCGCCGAAGCCATCAATCCGGGAATGGGACTCCCCAGGCCGGAAGACTGGTTGCCTTTCATGCGGTAGCCGGGGGACATGTTGCCCAGTGACTTACCGGCGACCACCTTCTTCTTCTTAACATACCTGAACTTCTTGACCCGGCGACGAGGAGAGCCGGTCCGGACTGGCGACCGCGACCGCGACGGCGAGGGCGAGCGGTCCGAGCTGAACCACTCTCTGTCCGAGCACGGTTCTTCGGTGATCGCCATTTTCAAGGCTCGCGAGACGCGTGTCCGGTGATCCCCCCTATTATTGCGGACCTTGTCCTTTGAGAAGTGGCGCAGCTCCTGTATCCTCTTGTAAAACTTGGAATTTTTCAAATTCATTGCGGGTCGTTCTGGTCCCGCCCCTGGTGGTACTCGATTCTCGAAATGGAAAATTTGCCTGTGCTAAAAACAAAAAACAGTGAGATAAGGTCGTATCGATGATAGAAGCCAGAATTCTTCTTCTCGAATAAAAACGGTATTATTTTGTTGCGTTTGTGTTGCGAAAAGGAAAAGTGTTGAAACCAAAATGACGCTAAAATCGATACGTATTGCCTAACATTAGCATATTATCCGGATTGAGTAGAGAGTCGAATTTTAAAAATATTTGTTTGTTTTATACCCTTGCAGGGTATTGTTTTTAGGGATTTTAGTCAGAAGATTGCAACACAGTAAAGGAGAGATACCCCTATAAACATACATATTTATACAAAACAACAGATCTCAGAGACTATAAGAGCTAGAGTTACCAAATTTGGTGACAACATTGAAATCTGTCGCACGCAGATCAAGTTTGTTTTAAAATTTGGCCACGCCCACTTGCGCCCTCAAAAATCATAAAAAACGTAAAATAAGCTATACTCGTTATTTTCGGGTTAAAGTTAATAGATACAATAAATGAATAAAATAGAGCGGATGTTTCCTGAAAATTTCAGTAAAATCGGATGATAAACATGGGAGATACTAGCAATAAGATTAGAATTTTAACACACCGCCCTAAGGCACTGCTGTTGCAAGCTGTAGCCGACAGGTGGCGCATTCGAGCCTTGGCCGTGCGATATAATGGCACCAACTGCAGAAGAAATGACAAAAGAATATAGCAAGAAATGACAAAAATTAACAATTCATTTTTTGACGCCGATCGAGCGGGTTTTTATGTGTTCCTATAAAATGTATCAATCATATTTAAGTATCACATTAAATTGTTTAGCTCGGAAGCTAATTCGAGAGGCGATTTATTTTAAGAAGTATCGAAGTAGACTATTATAATGTATGTACAATTTTAAATTGCCTTTTAGTGTGAAGCGCAAACGTTTAGGTACCGGGTATCTCACAGTCGAGCACAGTCGACTGTAGCTTTCTTACTTGTTTGTTTAATAAAAATTTAAATTTGTATTATTTGATTAGAGCAAGCAGCTTTATCTAATTTGTGTAAAGAGTTGTTACAAGTAACAGCGATTTATCCTGGACTTGATGATACTTTCATTCCCAAGTTTGGTTTAATGTAAGTATGTGTACTTACATATGTATATTGAATAAACTAAAACCATTATCAAATTTCAAAAAGTGTTTTCCCCAGAGGAGTATTTATATTTATATTTATCAGTTGCAAAATATTGTAACTTTTTATGAATAACAATAGTGCTTCGAGTTAGATATATGTATAACAAGCATGTCTATAAAAGTATAAAGATTACATATAATAAGGCACTTAATAAACTAAGTTGATTAAAAATCATTGCGGAATGGCTTAAAACGGTTGAGCACTGCGTCCATTGACGGACGATCCTGCGGATCCAGAGCGGTGCAGTGCAGTCCCGCCTCTATGGCGCACATGCACATGTCCAGCTCCTCGCCCAGCGGCGTAGCAACGTGCTTGTCCAGCAACTCGGTGCGATTCTGGCGCCAATGCTGTTTGACGTAGTGCAGCAGATCCTGTTGCAGGTCGTTCTTGGGCAACCGATCGGTAACCTGTCGACCGGTGAACACCTCGAGCAGAACAATGCCAAAACTGTACACGTCCACGCCTGTGCTGAGCTGTTTGGAGTTGCGAAACTCCGGGGGCAGGTAGATCCTCGTTCCGAACACCTTCTTGACCTGCATCACTGCGTCGATGGACTTGGGACCTTCACGCGCCAGTCCGAAGTCGCCAATCTTTGGCTGCAGGCACTGATCGAGCAGAATGTTCGCCGGCTTGATATCTCCGTGGATGAGCGGGGTGCTCCGAGCCGTGTGCAGGAAGAAGATGCCCCTGGCTGTGCCGTGGCTGATGCTGAACCTCTGCTGCCAGGTGAGAGCTGGCAGTGGCTCTGGCAACTTGTGCGCCCGCAGGCGATTCTCCAGCGAGCCACCCTTCATCAGCTGGTAGACGAGACAGGGCTTCTCGCCGTTGGTGCTGTAGCCGTACAGGGCCAGAATGTTGTCATGCCGGATGGTGTTGAGGTACTTGAGCTCGTTGTAGCTCTGCTGCAACTCCACCTGGTTCTTGTCGATGTTGGGACTGCGATAGTTCATCACCTTGATGGCCACGTCCAGCTGCTTCCACTCGCCGCGATACACCTCTCCGAATCCACCCTGCCCCAGGCGATTGTCGTTACAAAAGCCATCCGTGGCACTCTCCAGCTCAGAATAGTCGATCCTCAGAAGGGATTCGGCTGCCCTTTGCACAGTACTGATGTGAATATTACCCAGCGACTCCAGGCTGGGAATCTCCTCGGTCGTGGTGGTTCGATTGTTGTTGGAGTTGCTCACACCGGAGGAGGAGGGAAAAGGCGGGCCATTGTCCACCTTGGCGCTGGAATCGGGCAGAGCTCGCAGCTCGCTGATGGTGGGCACGCTCCTGGGAATGTACCTGTGTAAGTCCTCGCTCACATAGTCCTTTATCAGCCGCATGGCATTGTGGAGCTTCAATCTGCAAGGCAAACGGTGATCGTAAGGCAAAGTCGTGCTTCTTATCGCTCACTTACTCACTTCTTGAAAAGAGCAAACAGAGTCTGAACAGTGTGATTGTACTGCCCGCCCCAAATGTTGAGGAACTCGTTCGACGCCGACCGTCCCCGCTGCTTCTGGTTGCTAATCTGCTCCACTTGGTCCGGATACAGCTTCACGGCCATCGCCAGTTGCAGCGACACATCCAGGGCGTCCAGGTGGGCACACAGCTGGTGACGCACCGGCAGCGGCAGCAGTCGGATGGCCATGGTGTCGTCGATGTGGGATCTCGACCTGGTCCTATTTGCGTTGGCCTGATCCCGGGCCAGCGCCTCTGCCTCTGCGGTTTCTACGCCACTCATCTCGTTGGCTGGTGGGCGGGACAACAGGTTGCAGCTGAATCATGCAGTCTCCGGATGCACTCGGCAGGGGAAAGCGACGATCAAAAATAACCTGTTGCCAAATGAAGATCGGGAAAAATCCCAGACGCTGATCAAAACAGAAAGTGTTGCCCATTTAGCTATTTTCCCACTAGATCTAGCGTTTTTCAATTTACAAATGCGGGATACATTTAAAAATAGCGGAAGGCGGAAAATTTTTAAAAGTTTATTAAACAATTTTGAAGATATTCCAATACTCGAACTTCCATCTTATTTCAAATTTAAAAAGCGATACATTTGGTGATGCCATACTCTTCGAGGAAAGTTTTTTGTTTTACATGTCTGTTTTCAGCGCTCCAAGCTCCTTGCAAAAACTAAAAGCCCTCGAAATGAGTGCGCAACGAAATGGGGCACGGGCGGAAATTTCGCGAGATATGGCTAAAGGGAAAATTAAGGAAAAATACAAGTTTCCTCGGAAAGTCTGGCAAGTCAGTTGCCATATAGGAGAAAATAGCATAATAACCCAACATACAGGAGCAGTTTTACGTTAAAACATAACATTTATGATCACTTTTGATTACGTTCTTGTTCAAAGAAATGCTTTGTTCATCAAAGTTAAATATTTGCAGGTTGGACTTTTTGAACTTCTCCACGATATATCGTTTAACTTATAACGTCGATAGTAATATCGATAATAGCATCGACCTTTTTGCATCTCTAGCACCACTAACGGACGCATCGCTCAGTGTTCCCAGATCAGGGGTTTTCCCCCTAGATTTAGGGGTTTTTTGATGTCCTAGGGGGAATTTTAGGGGGGAAGAATTTTTAGGGGGAAAGTTTAGGGTTTTTTTTTCGGAACGATTGATTTAAAATTTTTAAGAAAATCTCTATAAAATTGCTTTTTTTATTATAAATCACCTAAAATGGCGAATTAATCAAACTAAATACTGCCCACGATTTTCCTATCGCCTGCAAGTTTTACCAGCTGATGATGGCGCATTCCGTGAACCCGCCTTTAAGATACTAAAAACTGGTATTCCACCGACATTTTTCCGCTTTGCAACGTTACACGTCATAATTAGATATTTCTTCTTTTAAATCTTTGAATATATCAGATTTTTTTGAATTTGGCGGGATTTTTTAGGAGGAAATATCGACACCAACAGAGGTGGAGAACATCGGTGATTTCCTGCCAAACATCGATAACATCCATCTCCAGATCTTCTTATTTTTGTTCACCCCATCTCTAGATTCTCTTATTTTTGTTCACCCCATCTCTAGAGCCGCTCTCTGCTCTCTTGCTCCCAATTTTTACGCTCTCCCAATTGACTGGATTTTTTAGGGAGAAATATCGTCTATTTGAAATTTTTTAGGGGGAAAGCAACATTTTCATCTGGTAACACTGGCATCGCTAGAGTGAATTCTTCAGTTCTTTCATTTTTAATCGAAGACGTCAATTACCAAGCGAACAGAAAAGCCTTAAGCTGGCGGAGAAAAAGGTTCAAATGGCGTTATGCCAGACATCGGTGGTAAGTGGAAAGCAGGCTCTGCGGAGGCGCTCTGGGCCACCAAAGACGAACGGACACCGTGCACCAGACTGACGCCCGACATATGGAAGGTTCCCAGCCAGGAGCGGGGGCGCCTGCTCCTGCCGTCCTCTCCTCCCTGGAAAGTGAAAGTTTCGGTCGTTGGCCAGGGGCAGGACAGATACATATGTTGATATATACGTATGTGCCATGTACATATTATATTCAACGATTCTGCAACGGCGGCAGGTTGTCTGTGTGCGTGCTTGAGCACGTCAGTCCGCCATGCGCTTGTATTGGTGTTGGCTGCGTTCGTTGCCTTGCATTTTTGTTTTTCGGTTGCCCCCCTCGAGGGAGGTGACTTTTGAGCATATAGTATTACTCCGAAGCAGTAAGTTGGTTCTGCGTGAGCCACTCTATCTGCGGTGGGGCCCCCTTATCGCCCCAGATAAAGCAAAACTACGTACTAGCACGACGAACATTTCCACTTTTAGGCGACTCCAGCCACAGGGGGCGATTGCAGCAATAACAAATGTCGCATTCCGCGATACCGGTACATCTTTGACAAAATAAGTACATTTGTACATATTCCGATGGATTTACATTTAAATATATGTAGGTATTGTACATTCCTATACAGTTTTGAAGCACAGAAAAAAAGTACATCAGCTAAAATCATTTATTTTAATGATGGCATTGGTATATTCCTGGAAAAGGGGCATCACTATGACCTATTTTAGACTACGAGTAACAAAAACCTATAATCAGATGTCTAGTGATAATAAAACTAGTGTTAATATCAACCCAAAACACGCACGCCCGCCACTGATTGCCCATGCAATCTGAGCTTAATTATACACTATTAACACCACCCCCTTACCGCCTGCAGCTGAAGGTGTATCATGCCGTGATCGAGGATGTTATCACAAACGTGCGCGACGCCTTCCTGGACGAGGGCGTGGACGAGCAGGTGCTCCAGGAGATGAAGCAGATTTGGCGTAACAAGCTGCTGGCCAGTAAGGCTGTCGAGCTTACCCCGGAGCCAGGCGAGGGCTCGCATCCACCGCCCATTGTGGCCAACAATCCAAAGGTAAGTCTGGGTCCAGGTCGTCTTACTCACTGCTCATTCCGTGTGCCATTTTGTGTGTCTATATCCGAAAGCATAAGTTATTTAGATTCAGATTTGATAAATGAACAAGCCATTGCAAGTGTGCTCCGTAAAGGGGAAGAGAGTAGCCCACAAGATGAGAGCGTGCTGATCCCTGACATATAGAATAAAAACTGCTTTAATTTCATAGTAATTGGTATATTAAATATTTACTATTTGTTAGAATCTATCACTTGAATTAGAGCTGTAAAAACATCGATAGTGCTCTCACTCGATATTTTCGATAGTGATAGTCCAAACCATCGATTATATCGATACTATCGACAAAATAAAATTTAATTTAATTGGCATAATTTATAAAAGATTTTATGTATTAAACAAAAAAATCAATTAAATTCAATCACATAACTGTCTATATATAATTTATATACAGATAGTTTTCGATATTAATGATTAAGAATTAATTTAAAATTTATTTATTGGCAAAAACTTGTAAATTTTATACGAATTCACTGATTTTCTGCTAACGCGATGTATCGATGGTAGAAAAAAACAATCGATGGTGACCCAAAACACAGCATCATCGATAATATCGATAGTATCGTCGATAGTTTTACAGCTCTAACTTGAAATTGAGAATAAACAATTTTAAGGCAGCCCCCTTGTATATAACATTTTGAAGACATTTCAACTAAGTTATGTTGCTTTATCTTCCTTATGGCTACCAACAACTTCAACAACAACAATGCCTCTGCGCCTCACCACCACCACCAACAACAACAATATCGACTAATGCGCTGCCTTACACATTTACATTCCATAAACCATACTCTCACCCGCATATACACATCCACATGCACACCTCGACTGCAGAACACCAAGGTAATGAAGCCAGCTGCGCGACCTCTGCGGAAATCCCCGGGATTAGACCACTAAACGCGTTTATTCCATTTTGCAGGCAGCCAATGCCAAGGCCAAGAAGGCCGCTGCCGCCTCTGCGGCCACATCACAGCCACAGATCGGCGGCAGCAGCTCCGGCCTCGTCCTGAAGTCGGCAGTCGGTGGGGCAACGGGAAGTGGCATCAAGAATGGATTAGTGCCCATCAAGCAGGAAGTGAACTCACAGAATCCGCCGCCGCTGCATCCCACTGGCGGTGCCGCACTGCTGCAGAAACAGCAACAGCAGGCGGCTGGCGGCGGTGGTGGATCCATTCCAATCGTGGCTACGCTGGACCCCAACCGCATAATGCCCGTAAACGTGAGTTGAGATTGAGATTAATCCAAAGAACTTGTTCACTTTAATGACCCTTTAAATGACCTTTTAGATCACACTGCCCTCGCCCGCTGGCTCGGCAAGTTCGGAATCTCGTGTACTCACTATTCAAGTGCCGGCTTCGGCGCTGCAGGAGAATCAGCTGACACAAATACTGACGGCCCATCTGATTTCCTCCATCATGACCTTGCCCACCACTCTGGCCTCGTCGGTGCTGCAGCAGCACGTTAACGCTGCCCTTAGCAGTGCCAACCACCAGAGTAAGATTAATTATCATTATCATTATTATTATATGAATTATTTATACTTATAAATTTATACTTACAAATTAGAAAATCTGGCCGCCGCCAAACACTTGGACGGTGCCCTGGACTCGTCCGATGAGGACGAAAGCGAGGAAAGCGACGACAACATTGACAATGACGACGATGATGACATTGACAAGGATGACGATGAAGATGTTGAGCACGAGGATGCCGCCGAGGAAGAGCCACTCAACAGCGAGGACGACGTCACTGACGAGGATTCCGCCGAAATGTTTGACACAGACAACGTGATCGTCTGCCAGTATGATAAGGTAAGTCACTTCGTTTGCTTCGTTCTTTAGAAATCCTCACAAAACCTCTCAAAACTCACATTTGCAGATCACCCGTTCACGCAACAAATGGAAGTTCTATCTGAAAGATGGCATCATGAACATGCGTGGCAAGGACTACGTATTCCAAAAATCGAATGGCGATGCCGAATGGTAAACACCGACCGACGGCAGGCAGTGTGAATATATATATAAATATGAAAAAGACATCAAAACAAAGAGCCTCAACAGTTCGAGCTAACCAGACAGGACCAGGACCCTGCCCCTCTTGAAAATATGACCAAGCGACAGCCGCCCAGCCTGCTCGGAAGCCAAACGAAGTATCTTATATTAGTTCCGTCTGTTTTTTTGTATACGATGGTGAGCAGCGAGCTGTGTTGCAATTAACCAACTCAATTACAAAGTGTATTTAAAGTCTAAAGTCGCTTACGCAAGCCTATTGTGTCAATAAACAGAAACAGTTGTGAAAATTCTAGCCAGCTTGTTCTTTTAGCGGAGTGAAAGCACAGAGTTTTGCTCTTAATTTTTATTTGATGTGAAACATTGTAATAATAGGCTATTATAGCGTATTTACACTAGAGGTAGAGAAACATCGATGCATCGATGTTTTTGAAATGTTTAGGAACATCGATGCTTTGTGGGGAAACATCGATGTTTTTGTCACATCACTAAAGTAAGGGAAACAAAAATTTTATTTATGTTAAAGGAAATTTTTCTGTTTTCTTGAAAGCATCGTTGAAACATCGATGTTTTTTTCCATCGATGTTTTTTATTTAAACATCCAAAAACATCGATGTTTCTCCACCTCTAATTTACACTAACCTGAGTTACCTATCGATATCTAAGTTAACTCAATAACGCAGAATGGACGATTACGCCGGATAAACTCGAGTTATTGCGTTTTAAAGCTGTGCTTTGTCAGTTTTGTTTGAGAAAAAATTAACGAAAATGGGCAACAAATAAAACATTGCTCCAAATAAGTCTCATAACAAATTTTGGTAATGACGGACAGTAATTATAGCGTATTTACACTAACATGAGTTACCTATCGATATCGGAGTTAATTCAATAACGTAGATTGATCGATTGCGCGGACAAACTTGAGTTATTGCGTTTTGAAGCTGTGTTTTGTCAGTTTTGTTTAAGAAATAATTAACGAAAATGGGCAACAAATAAAACATTGCTCCAATTAAACCTCATAACAAATTATTGTAATGAAGGACAGTAATTTCTTTTGCTCGCTAGTGGTGAGAGTCGTTTGATAGCCCGAAAATCGAGCAGTTATCGAAATGAACGCACCTTTTTTAAAATCTACGTTTGACTCTAAACACAAAAACTCTTAAACACAGCCTAGTGTTAATACAGAGTAGGATTAACCACAGAAAACAAGAAGTTGTAATTTTCAGCATTAGCCTGGACAAAATTCCCCCTTTAAGTTAGAGCTGTAAAACTATCGACGATTCTACCGATATTATCGATGATGCTGTGCTCCGGGTCACCATCGATTGTTTTTTTCTACCATCGATACATCGCGTTAGCAGCAAATCAGTGAATTCGTGTAAAATTTACAAGTTTTTACCAATAAATATAATAAAAAAATTATATTCTTAAGATAGAACCGAAACATTTTATAAACTATCTATATATAAATTCTATATAGACAGTTTTGTGATTGAATTTAATTGTTTTTTTGTTTAATACATAAAATCTTTTATAAATTATGCCACTTAAATTGGTTTCTTAAGAAAAGTAAATTTTTTAAACCCATTTTTTGTCGATAGTATCGATATTATCGATGGTTTGGACTATCACTATCGAAAATATCGAGTGAGAGCACTATCGATGTTTTTACAGCTCTACTTTAAGTGGCACCATTCACCATCTTTTAGTTGTGATTTACAAAGTTTCCCTCTTTAAAATTGTTTCGAAATAAAAACACAATCCGCGCTCATTCAAAGTATGTATGTATTTTATATATATATATAGACATGTACACGTTCATACGCCACATGCGCACTTATGGTAGATCTTGCATTTAAGGAGTACAGCATTTTACATTTGTGTCAACACTTGCAACAACAGCGCTGCTAATTGTCAAGGGTCGCATCCTATGTACAACTCTCATTGTACACTCACTGTGTGATCTATGTGATCTATCGATCTATCGATCTATCGTCGATCTATGTACATACATACATGCACTTATCGTCCGGCTCTCCGCTCTCTCTTCTCGGTCGTCGGGGCACATTCTCCTTATTGCCTTATCGCCTAAACAATCTAAGTAATGACTAAAGATGTGTGTGGGTGTGGGTGTTGGGTGTGTGGAGTCTGGCTTACGATCCTAAAACTAATGAAGATGTGTGTCCGAGGGTCTCTGTCTACATGTGCGTGTGTTTCGTTATTTCTTTTATTTTGTTGTGGCTTCTAGTTTTATTTGAATTCAATCGAAAGTGAAAGTGAGATGGGCTTGGTTATATATCGTTCACAGTTGTACACAATTCTCCTCTCTCTCAATCGAAAAACCGAAAATAGGCATAAAAGTAAGTTAAAAACAATTTATAATATAGCACAACTCTTGCTCCTGGGTTAGCCCTATTTGGTTTTGCCCGCAAACAAACTGGTGCTAAGCACCAAGCCGAAGAATCGCCCTCCTCCTCCTCCGGGTGGGTGTCATTGCAGGACATTGCCCTGCACACACACACAAAGATATACGAGTGTCGTCTAACTAAACATTAAGTCGTCAGTAGCGCAATGTTGATTTCCTTGACCATCTTGACGCGATGCAGCATGCGCTGCAGGGCGTCCTGCCCCAGGGCCTGCGTTGAGTACCAAACGGGTGAGTCGGGCACACAGGAGCGCTCGGGCTGTAGATAAAATACATCATTTCGGGTCTTCACGCTCTCGGGGCTATCGGGATATAATTATATATAATTAGCAATTAATAAATTAGTAGCATAAGCTACTTTAATACTGACCACTTGGAGAGATAAAATTCGTAGAGGCGGACGGGACAACGCAGTGGATTCTCCTCATTCTCTTGCTGCTCATAGACCTTCTTCTTTCGTGGATTGGCATCTGTTTTTTATTTCAGAGAACAAATAAAAATATATCAGTGTCCGAAGTTAACTAATCGTTAGAAATTCTGCTCTTGATCTAGTTTATATTAATCATTTTATCAACAATATTCATAATTTTAAAAACAATAAGAACTTATTGAAGGGTTTGAAGGTTTAGGGAAGGAACCTACGAAATATCGCTTAAGAATCGATATCGCCTTATGCAGTCAACGAAATTCTGCTCTGGATCTAGTTTATATTAATCTTTTTTGAAGGGTTAGTAGGTTTAGGGAAGGAACCTACGAAATATCGCTTAAGAATCGATATTTGTCGGTATTGTTTTGTTTTTAGTATGTATAGAAACGGACCGGATGGACTCCGTGTAAAAACAATAAGAACTTATTGAAGGGTTTAGGGAAGGAACCTACGAAATATCGCTTTAGAATCGATATTTTTCGGTATTGTTTTGTAGTCCAAGAAATTCTGCTCTGGATCTAGTTTATATTAATCTTTTTGTGAAAAATATTTATAATTTTAAAAACAAAAATAACTTATTGAAGGGTTAGCAGGTTTAGGGAAGGAACCTACGAAATATCGCTTAAGAATCGATATTGTCGGTATTGTTTTCTTTTTAGTATGTATAGAAACGGACCGAATGGACTTTGTGTAAAAGAATGGACCATTCTCGATAATGAAGCAGTGGAACAAGGCTATAAATCTATAGTTGACTTATTGAAGGGTAGGTTTAGGGAAGGAACCTACGAAATATCGCTTAAGAATCGATATTTGTCGGTATTGTTTTGTTTCTAGTAGGTTTAGGGAAGGGACCTACGAAATATCGCTTAAGAATCGATATTTTTTCGGTATTGTTTGGTTTTTAGTATGTATAGAAACGGACCGGATGGACTCCGTGTAAAAGAATGGACCATTCTCGAAAATGAAGCAGTGGAACAAGGCTATAAATGTATAGTTGACTTACCCAGACCCGCCTGCGGTGGATAGAAGCGTAGGAGGACGTTTCGTGAGCCAGGAACTTTTGAATTCTGTGACGAGCGCTTCCAGTGCTTCATGATGTGCGAGAAGGATAATTGCATGTGCTCCTCCACGGTCTGAAATATATATAATTATATATATTGTACAGCCAGGGAATATATTAGCTTTATTACCGTCAGATTAAAGTGCTTGGTGTTGAAGAACATGAGCGTGCTCAGCAGCACGTGCGGCGAATGAGCGCCCAGTTGCTTGCACTCCCACAGATGCTCCTCCTCCACGCGCGTGACAATGTATTCTGTAAAATTCGAGTTGAATCAGCAGGATTCACCCTGAAAGATAAGGACTTGGAGCTTACGCGAATCGTTGTAGAGCACAGAGAACTTGCGTGCCACATCGTCCAGGCACTCTGTGAACCGCTCATAGTATGGATCGTAGAATATGTTGTCTATGCGTCCATTTACATATAGATATTGCTGTATACCTGGGGAAACAAAGCGCACACATTAAACCTTACATTGAGCTTTTAAAAGATATTAAACATACCCAACACCAGGTAGTATATGGTGTCCGGCGCATACTCGGTGCCATTGGGCTTCCGCACCTCCTTGACGAACAGACACAGCGAGTAGTTTAGCTCGTCGGCGGTCATCTGGAGCAGTTCCGTCTTGAACGGCCGCCGCCGCATCGAGCTCTTCTCAATGTCCGCATTCTTGGTCATCACCCACTGCTTCCAGGCGTTCACCCCAAAGGTGTACTTGAGGAACATCTGTGCGTCCGGCTTCTCCTGCGGCTGCTGTGCCTGCTGCGACTGCTGCTGCAGGGCCGAGTGATCCATTTCGCTGCCCCGCTGCCTCTTCACCGGCGACCGATTCCGATTGGGCGACTCTAGGACAGAGCCAACGCCTCGCTTGCGACCGCGTGGGGTTCTGCAGATACAAACGAGGGATAAGGGATAAGCTAGAGCTGTAAAACTATCAACGATACTATCGATATTATCGATGGTGTTGTGCTCCGCGTCACTATCGATTGTTCTTTTTCACCATCGATATATCGCGTAAGCAGTTAATCAGTGAATTCGTATAAAATTTACAAGTTTTTGCCAATAAATATAATCTTAAATTTGTATATTCTTAAGAACGGACCAAAACATTTCTCTTTAATTTCCAATCATTAATATCAAAAACTATCTTTATAAAAAATCTATATAGACAGTAATTGTGATAACATTTCTTTCATTTTTTTTATTATATAAAATCTTATATAAATTATGCCATTTAATTTGGTTTTTTTAAGCAAAGTAAATCTTTTAAACCCATTTTATTTTGTCGATAGTATCGATAGTATCGATGGTTTGGACTATCACTATCGAAAATATCGAGTAAGGGCACTATCGATGGTTTTACAGCTCTACTGAGAAGGCTCAGAACTAATATCTATACACTAACCTGTTGGTGGCATCGAGCATGTGATGCTGCTGGTCCAGATGATGCACCATCTGGCCCATGCCGTCGTGGCCCATCGGTGACTGGCTGCTGATCGTGTTCGCCGTCATCGAAGTCTCCAGATCCACCGTCGACGTCTGGTGATGGTTGTCGTAATCGCCCGTGGCCATTTTGAGCGCAATCTGCAGCATGTCGTCGCCGTAGGGATTGTGCCCGGACCCACTGACGTCCACCACCTGTTGTTGCTGCTGCTGCTGCTGCTGCTGCTGGGCGACGGACTCGAGGCTGTTCTGGTACTGCAGACTGACCAGGCCGGGATCCGGCTTGATCTCGTTGTCCGAGTCGGAGTCAGAGTCATGCTTCTCCTCGGCCACCATTTCGGCCATCATGAGCAGCTCCGCCTCTAGAGGATCCTCGGGCATCTTGTCCTGGATCTTCTTGATCTCCTTGAGGATGCCCTGCGAGGTGTTGCGCGTGGTGGGTATAAAGATGGGCACCGGGATGGGCAGCGGAATGGGCACGGGCACGGGAAATGGTGCCGAGTACATGTACATGGGCTGCGGCACAAAGATTGGCACCGGCACCGGGATGAGCACCTTGTTCGAATAGTCCTTCTCCGTCTGCGTGGCGCAGTCGCGCACGGACGGAGTGATCTGCTCGCCGGTGGACACCATCATGGGCTTGCAGCTGATATTGACATTGCGCACGGCCTTCGGATATGGCGGCACTGTGATGATCTTCGTCTCGGACACCGTCGGCGGTCCGTAGTCCATGGTGGTGGTCGTGTTTCGTCGGCCAGCGATACTGTGCGGGCTGGCCATTGGAATGGGTGACGGAGAGCGCACCGAGTAGTCCACATGCTTGCGGGGTCTGCCTCGAGGGGCCGGAGAGTGTGACACCGGAATAGAGAGCAGCGGCGGCGGCGAAGTGCCCGACTCCCGGGGACGGCCACGCTTGCGCCGGACCGTTACATTACCGATTCGGGCCTCGGTTTCACCGCTGGCCAGCGATTGAACCGTAGATATAACCGGAATCATGGTGCCACCGGCCTTTTTGGCGCCAACGCCGGCGTTCTTTCCGCCCTGCAAAATGACAGAAAGCGGGGAAATATGGTCAATAAGTTGTTATTATATCGGGTTAAGTGGGTCAGGTACCGGAGCAATCGCAAGGCTACGTTTTTTGGTCGACATCGTAGGATGCGCAAAGATAACAACAAAACGGTTTGCCCCGAAAAATCAAACTGGGTATTTCCTTGAAATTTCACAGTTATCGGTGTGTACACACTGAGCTAACGGTGTGTACAATAGAGCTGCCAAAAGTATTCGGTTGTCGGCGCATCGATTACTCTCGATCGTTTAGAAAATAATATCGATAATCGAGTAATTATTCGATTAATTTGCAAAAAAAGTACAGGATTTAAATGTTTTTTAAACTTATCCGGGTTTAGATCAGTGGTCGGCACGGCCCCATCCCGCGGGATAGGATTTTTCTCAAAAGAGAACAGAAGAATCGGTGCAGACAAATTGTAATTGTGTAGCTAGATTTAGCCTCTTTTAGCATTAAATAGCTAGTTTTTAGGTCATAGCTTTTTTTTGGCCATATTACAATAAATTTTAGCTTTTCTTTTTCTCATATCTAGCCATAGTGTTAAATTTTCACTCATACCAATGCAATGTTGGCATTTGACTGTAGTGGTGCGGACCTCTGGCTTAGATGCTTGTTAAACTTTTTCGAATTAGGCGCGGCGCGGTTACCAACCCCTTGTCAACGCCTACTACTCTAAAAAATATTTTTAAAAATATTTATAAGCCTTTTTTAATTTAGATTTCCTAATTTGTTGTTTACTCTTTACTCTCTATTTTTTCGTTGTGGAAGAGTTTTGTATGAAAGTGTCTCACGATACATCGATCCTCTTAAAACGGAATCGATGTTCGATCAAAACCAAAAGAATCGATAGTATCGATGTCGAAATCGCTTTTTTTCCAGCTCTAACTGGTAAGCTTGTAAGAATTAATCATATGAATCTTGTTTAAAAAAAGAGAGAGCCCTGAGAAAATTGATTTAATATAATTTAAAAATTATAATACAAAGTTTACTCGTTTGTTTTGTATTCCCCCGCGACTCACCTGCTGCTGCGAGAGCTTCAGCTTGACCCGTTTGGGCAGACCCGTGGGGAATGGAGCCGCATCCTTTCTCGAGCCGCGTGCGGCCGTGCTTTGCAGCTGAGCCTTCGAACTGCTGGCGGCGCCACTGCCACTGCCACTGGGAGGCAGGTCGCTGTCCAGCGTGAGTGGGGCGCGGGCGAACTGGTTCTGGAACTGCATGACGCACTGGTACGTGCAGAAGTTGCGCATCGAGGCGTCGGACATGGTCAGGTGATACTGCGGCGTATTGAAGTTGGTGCAGTTGTCGCACTTGGTCACCGCCCGTGCGGATATATTGCAGCTGACGCCGTGCATGGTCAGGCAGTTGATGGAGCAGGTGAGCGTCTCCTGATCCTGCTGCCCCCCAACCTGGTAGATCATGTCGAAGTTGTACTTCTTCACCTTGCACCATTGGCACGAGACGATGTGGCGATTGACGATGATGAAGACGTTGATGCAGACGCGCGAGCAAAAGACCTTGGGCGTCTGCTGCTCATTGTAGATGGTGTAGGCCTCGGCGCTCCGCCGCTCGAAATACTTGGAGCACATGCCGCAGGGATCGGCGTTCACGTTGCTCACAAACTTGAAGGCCGAGAAGCACGGGTTGGAGCAGAAGTAGTGCTCTCTGTCCTCCAGCAGCATCTCCACGCGCACCGGCTTCTCGTTGTTGCAGACACCGCACACGTCTGTGCGCAGCTTTCGGCGGGGATTGCACATGCTGTCGTAGCGACGGAGGCAGGTCTGCGAGCAAAAGTCCTTGAACTGATCCTTGTCGCCCACCGGGGCCAGGAAGCCCTCCTGGCCGCCGCTGATGTCCTTCTGGCAGCACGAGCACGTCTTCAGGCCCTTCTTGAAGGTGTTGAGGCAGGCGGCGCAGCAGAATTGCCGCACATCGAACCCAAAGCGCACGCAGTACTTGCCGAGGGCCGTGGAGCTCACCTCCTGCTTGCAGGTCTCGCAGTTGGAGCCGATCGTGCGCTGGTAGCTGCCCAGGCACACCTCGTTGCAAAAGTCCATGGTCTCCCACATGAGTTGCTTTTCGTTCGCATTGATCTCGGCCTCGCAGTCGGCGCAACGCCGCCGAAAGCTTTCGATCCTGTCCAGGCGCGCTGTCTCCGCCTCGGCCAGCGTCCGGGCCACCACGCTGCTCTCCGGCCGCTTGCTGGACGACGCTGAGCTCTGCGGTGGCTGGAGCGTGGTGGCTCCTATGTTGCGCACTCGGATCGAGTGGCGCTTCAGCTTGAACTTGTCGGGTTCCTCGGCGTTCAGCAGGTTGAAGCAGTCGTCGTTGCAGATGTAGAAGCAGTCCTGGTCCTGTTTGATGAAGTACTTGCACCGCGTCTGCTCCTTGCACTGCAGGCATTCCTGCCTCGTTTTGGAGGGTGCCGGAGTCGCACCCTCTTCGGTCTCGGCCGAGGCCTCCTCATGCTCCTCCTCATCCCCACCATCGGCGCCCTCTTCACGGACCACCTCCTCCACGAGAAACTTCTTGCGTCGCACAAAGAACTTGCCGGGCTGATCGGCCAACAGAGCGTTGCAGCAGGCGGTGTCGCAGAGGTACTCGAACCCGCTGGGAGCCGGCTCCTTTGCCGGTGCCTCCTCCTCTGCATTGTCCCCTTCTCCCTTCTCTTTCTCCTTGTCCTTATCCTTTTCTTTATCCGACTCTGATTCCTCGGGTCGCTTGTATCGGAAGCCGCAGTTCTTCTCGTTGTCGCACTGCTTGCACTTCTCCACGCTGCCCACTATCCAGCTGATGATGATCTTTGCCGCTGATCCCGGCTCGCCACCTGCCGCGCTCGATGCATCCTCGGCGGTGGGCTCGTCTGCGTCGGGTGCATCGCCGGCGGCCTCCTCATCATTGGCCGCTGCTTCATTTCCATCATCTAATGGAGGGATTAGTGGATGATTATTTCCATTAGTTTTATTCATTTCGCGTAAAAAGAACGCTTCAATGGAGTTGCTAATTACAAAGGCAAGTGCCATTTCGGCTTCATTTTAATTGACAGATCTGTCAGAATAAAAGTCTTTCGATATTAATTGACAGATAATAAAAGTCTTTCGATTTTTAATAAAGAGCTGTGGAAAACATCGATATTCATCGATTCAAAATAGATTTTTGCATACGAAAACATCGATTCTTTTTCAGCTCTAATTTAAAGAGGCGAAAAGTGAGAAAAATAAGATAATTCAAGCAATAATCGAAATCAAATTTGAAATTTTCGCAGAGAAAATAAGATTTAAGGAAATCGGAAACATTGGATTTGAAATCCATTCAAAATGGAGCCCAAAAGTATGCTACAAAATTGTAAAGCTGTAGAAAACATCGATATTCATCGATTCAATGCATACGAAAACATCGATTCTCTTTCAGCTCTAATTTAAAGATGCGAAAATAGAGGAAAATAATTAAAATAATGATAATTCAAGCAGTAATCGAAATCAAATTTGAAATTTTCGCAGAGAAAATAAGATTTAAGGAAAACGGAAACATTGGATTTGAAATCCATTAAAATGGAGCCCAAAAGTATGCTACAAAATTGTAAAGCTGTAGAAAACATCGATATTCATCGATTCAAAATAGATTTATGCATGCAAAAACATCGATTCTTTTTCAGCTCTAATTTAAAGTGGCGAAAATGGAGAAAAATAAGATAATTCAAGCAATAATTTCGCAGAGAAAATAAGATTTAAGGAAAACGGAAACATTGGATTTGAAATCCATTAAAAATGGAGCCCAAAAGTATGCTACAAAATTGTAAACCTTACAGAAAGTCACAAATATTCAACAAATTTGACTAGGAAAATACTTTCAGAGACCATTTTCAATTGATTTCAAATACCCAGGCAGACAGAAATACGTGCTATAAGGAAAATTCATTGAACTAATCAATTTAGCGCGGTTTTTGAGGCATTCGCAGTTGGAAAAACAAGCTAAACACACAGATTTTGACATTGAGATCACACAAACAGGTTCTACAAAGCTCTCGCAAGCGTAAAAGTATGAAATTCTTTCGGATATGGAATTCACGCAGATATAATGCTATAATCCGCTCACCTTCGGCACTGTTCGATGCCGCCGCCGCCTCCTTAGCTGCAGCTTGAGCATCTGCCGGCAAAGTCGTGATAAGAGGGCATTGGATTGATATCTACACTACAACACATACCATTCGGGGTAGACGGCGATTCATCGGTGGGTCGATCTAGGGCAGCAGCAGGCGCGCTCTCATCTTCTGGGTCTGCCGGTTCGTCGGCTGAGGAGGATTTTGGATCGTTATCGGGCGTCTTGGACTGACGCTCCTCGGCTTCCTCCTCTTCAGCGGCCTTCTCGGCGTTCTCGCGGGCCTGCTCCTTCTCCGCTTCCGTCACCTCAGTCTCGGGATCGTCGGGAATGAGACAGACGTCCGACTCCTCGGGCTCCAGCACATTCTCAACAGTGTCTGTGTTATTTAATTGGAAGGTAAAGCGCGTTACTCTACCTCTGCCTTAGATTAAAAACTTAAGCTTACCATCGCCATGCTCGGCTTCGCCACCCTCCTCGGCTGCTTCTTCGATTGGCTCCGATTCCGCGTCAGCATCCGGTAGGTCATCATCTTCGGCGGGCGCCTCCTTCTCCGCCTCGTCTTGTTCGCCCTCTTCTGGGTCCGCCCCGGTTTCCCGATCCTCCAGACTGGTATCCACCTCATCCCGTCCCTCTGGTGGCTCTGCATCGTCGCCATGGTGCGAATCACCGCCCACAGAGCGCATTTCCACATCATCCGCGGCCTCTGGCTCGTGTGAGGCCTCCTCTGCTTCCTCCTCCGGTGCTTCTCCTTCAGCTTCCCCGTCGCTTTCCCCCTTTGCCTCGGCATCACCTTCTGCATCGTCCACATCCATGGCTTCGTTGGATGCCGGGCCTCCGTCCACTGCATCGGCATCGGCGGCGGCAGCTGCAGCTTCCTCCTCCTCCTCCTCGGTGGCCTTTAGGGCATCTGTTTCTTCCTCAGCGTCCTCCTGATCTTCTTGGGGGTCCACGCTAACAGCTTCTGGCTGGTGTTCAGCGTCGGCGACATCTGCTTCGGCATCTGCCTCGGCCTCGCCCTCCACAGGATCACGCTGAGGAGTGCTCTGCTTCTCCTGCGACTGGTTCTCATCCGCGTCCAGGGAGCCCTCCGATATCTGTTCAAACTCGTCTTCCGGTTCCTTGCCGGTGGTGTCCTCTGGCGGGACTTGGCTGTCCTGAGCAGCCGCATCCTCCGCTGGTGGCGAGGCTGGCGTATCTTGCGTTTCTACTGCCGCTGGTGGCTGTTCCTGTTCCTGCTCCTGCTCCTCCTCTGGCCTAGGGGTGGCCGACTCTGGGCGGGCGTTGGAATCGGCGCCGAACGAGTCTAGGCTGGATATCTCCTCCATTTTGCTTGCTTTTTGTATCCTCGATGCTAGATGTGCGCTTGTTTATATAGACATGAACTGCAAGAAAACAAACAACAAACAAATGGTTAGTGCGCGCCTATCGATAACTATCGGCCGCCAGCGCGCTATCGGCTGGCCAGGGCCTCACACCATTGCCGCCTAAAATGTGTACACACACATGCACAGGCCCACCGACGCACACTGGCACACACGGGCGCTCCACTGTGGTGTACAGTGCACGAAAAAACAAAACATGCGCCGCCAGAAAACTGCCTGCTGGCCGCTTGCGCGCTCAACTCGCTAATTATTTACTTGCACTTGCATTAACTTCCGGCGTTGCGCTGCACTGGCCTTGGCTTAGGCGCCGCCTTTTTTGTATTTATTAGTAAACCAACTGGCTGCCGACGTTCTGGGCACGAGTGTGAAAAGCGAGCGCGCGTCTGTTGCCGCAATTAACTGCCTCTCATCGCAACTGGGGTGGGCACATCATTGGCGGTCGGCTCACGGTTCGCGAAACTTTTCACAAATTATATATATACTTTTCGCAATGTGCAATTTCGCGTTTTTCTGGCCACTGTAACTCGGCTTTATGTCAAGCAGGAAAAATGGCGCACCGTGTATCTAAATCCCGAAATCCCGTGCACTACGGTCCTCGCATAACGCGTTCGGTATATACTCAAAATACCAAAACTTTCGCGTAAGAGTGGCCGTAGCGTCTGAGGAACAGTGTGCCCACTCTTCGCCCATAGAACGCTCCAAAAATAGCCAGAAAACACGGTCAAAAATAGCCAGAAAATAGCTAAAAAATAGCCAAAAATAGCTAAGCAGAATTTAGCTATTTTCTGGCTTTTTTCTATCCATAAAACCGTCAAAAATAGCTGGAAAATAAGCTAGAAAAAGCGATAAAAAGGCTAGAAAATAGCTAAAAATAGCTAAACACTTTTTAGCTATTTTCAGCTATTTTTGGTCCAAGTGTGACCGCTTGTGGTGTGGGCGAAATTCCGCTCCTTTTTCCTGCGAATTTCAGCATTATGATCGACGATCACACTGCACTGTTCCTGGTCCTTTGCTTATTATTTGTTTACTTTTCAGGCTGTTAGTGATTAAACTGTAAGGATTAACCATAAATAGTTTAAATTAACTGAAGACTTAGATCAACGCCCAGACTTTAGTTTAAGCATAGTTTTATGAGAAATTTGTATTACATCCCATTCCTTTTGCGGTATTGCAGATTGTATTGCTTTGACCAGGCGCCGGCTTTCTTAAATTGATTAATTTATTTGAAAAGGCCTTGCGATGCTACCCACCGACATCGACAAGAAGGATCGCTACGCCAAACTGTCCTTCCTGGGCGAGGGTCAGTTTGCCATCGTCTACAAGGCGCGCGACACAGTGACCAGCCAGATTGTGGCCGTCAAGAAGATAAAGAAGGGATCGCGCGACGACGCCAGAGACGGGATTAACCGGACGGCACTGCGCGAGATCAAGATCCTGCAGGAGCTGCAGCACGAGAACATTATCGGGCTGGTGGACGTCTTTGGGCAGCTGTCGAACATTTCGCTGGTGTTCGACTTCATGGACACCGACCTGGAGGTGATCATCAAGGACCCGAAGATCATACTGACGCAGGCCAACATCAAGGCGTATGCCATAATGACGCTGCGCGGTCTGGAGTACCTGCACCTCAACTGGATCTTGCACCGGGACCTGAAGCCCAACAACTTGCTGGTCAACAGTGATGGTGTGCTCAAGATCGGTGACTTTGGTTTGGCCAAGACCTTTGGCTCGCCGAATCGCATCTACACGCACCACGTGGTCACGCGCTGGTACCGGTCGCCCGAGCTGCTCTTCGGCGCCCGGCAATACGGGACCGGTGTGGACATGTGGGCCGTGGGCTGCATCATGGCCGAGCTTATGCTGCGCGTACCCTTCATGCCGGGCGACTCGGATTTGGATCAACTGTCGCGCATCTTTGCCACCCTCGGCACGCCCCCGGAGTCGGAGTGGCCGCACATGACCAAGCTGCACGATTATCTGGTGTTTCGCCACTTTCCGGGCACGCCGCTGGAGGATATCTTTACGGCCGCCGGCAATGATTTGATCCACTTGATGCGCCGCCTCTTTGCCATGAATCCGCTGAAGCGTGTCTCGTGCCGCGAGGCTCTGAGCATGCCGTATTTCCGTCAGAAGCCCGCGCCAACAGTGGGTCCGAAGTTGCCAATGCCCTCGGCCATTTTGGCCGCCAAGGAGGGAGCTGCTGCGCAGGCAAACGAGGAGAAGCCCCCGCTCAAGAGGAAGCTGGTGGAGACAACGGTGAGGGGCAATAGTCTGCCCCAGAAGAAGCGTTTGCAGTTCTAAGTTATAGTCAGGCAGCAGGGTCAGGTTTACTCTCCATAATCCCATTCAGGAAATGGAGCTTCGTACTCAATAATTTGTAAAAGAAAGTGCTGGCATTCGAGAATTAAGACCTTCATTTCGATTTCGATCGCAATTCTCCAATGTTTGCAATTTTGCATTGCTCCCTACCTTAGTTTGTTACAAAAGAAGATCAAGAGAGAGAGAAAGATTAGGTTTAGATTACACTTAAAATGTGGATGGTTTATTAAAGATGCGATCCAAAGTGATATTAACGAAGAATTATGATTAAGACCAAACGGTCGATATCAGCTCATTACCATTATTAAGATTATTAATATATTTAAAAGAACCTTGAATTCTACAAGAATATTTTATGGGAGAAGGTGGTTTATTCTTAAAAACTTAAATTCTTAAATTCCTTAGCATTCTATAACACAGGTCTACAAATACCGGGGTCATGTCAGTTGTTGGAAAGCTGAGGGTCCTTTCCGAAGTACTTTGCTGCTTAGAATCCGAATCCGTGGTTAGAATTGGCCCATCACGTCAGGATTTCAAAATCCTGATTATGATTAATATCCCAAGATATTTGAGGTTATGTACCCAAAAAACCGCGTTTTTTCCTTCTTTTGAGGTTATGTACATGGTGCAAAAAATTTCTGTGGTCTGTCTCTCCAGTTACATCATTTAGTACCACTCTTACCCTTTAATTTAAGAGTTCAAGAGATCAACTACGATTTTTTTCGCAAAGTTATGGGTATTTGAAGTTAACTACGCATTGGCAGTTCGCTGGTATCGCTGCAGGATGCGAATGAGCTCGTCTTGGGGCGCTAATACGGCCACCAGCTAGTGCTGGATCACAAAGTTCAAGGCGTAAACCTTGAGTAGCATCAGACCGGGATCCTGGGCCTCTCTGGAGGATTTGGTAGTGGAAGAAGAGCCAGAAGAAACCACCTCCATCTATTCATCAAGGCGTAAACCTTGAGTTGCATCAGACCGGGATCCTGGGCCAGATAGGCGCCTCTCTGGATGATCCATCTATCCCAGGAAAAGTTTTAAGACTCAAAAGAAAGTTACAGATCTAAAGGGATCCTTTATTGGAGAGTGTGTGTGTGTGGGGGGGGCAACAAAAATAATCGCTTTCAGGATCGAGGATCGAGGATCGGGGGGCTTACATAATAAATACTAAAGATAAAATATTAATACCCGAACGAATCTTACAAATCAATCAACGGAAGCTGGACCTCTAGGAAGCCGTGGTCATGGGCCTGCGCACATCCAGCTGCTGCTGGATCATCACCACGTCGGCATCGGCATCGGCATCGGCGTCCTCGTCAATCACCAGGCGGCCGTCGCTGGGCTTGACGCTGAGAAAGTCCTCGCTGTCCAGCACCTCATCATCATCGTACTCATCCTCCCCGCTCTCGAAGAGCTCCCGGTTGTGCTCCATCTTGCTCCAACCGTTGCTCCTGGCTGGCTCCTCCTTGGAGGCTGGTGGTGTTGGCTCCTCCTCCTCCACCGCCTCCTCTTTCAGCTGTGCCACCACATCGGAGAGATTGATGCCCAGGCCGGTGCTGCTCGTCTCGAACTTGCAGACGACGGCAATGCGCAGATTGACGATCAGCGTGTAGAGCTTCACCGCCGGGCCCACCTTGAGGTTCAGGTACTTGTCCAACTCCTGGCGCCCCAGCATCAGCAGAGCCCGGCCGTCGATCTCATGCTCGAATATTGCCCGGGCAATCTCCGTGGAGTCCATGGCGCGCTCCATGAACTCGTACACATCCCAGGTGGTCCAGTGCAGCGGATTGCTGCGTATCTGGTCCTGGTCCATGGCGCTGTTCTGCTTCCACAGGCGGTAGTTCTGCAGGAACTGCGGGCCGTAGTCCTTCAAGATGCTCTTGGCCAGGCCCAGGGTACGGCCACAGGGATCATCTGGTCTCTGCTGCTCCTCCATATCCTTATCCTTATCCTTAAGCTCAACCTTTTGCCTTTTCGCTTTCTTCTCCTCCCGGCAGGCAGGAGGAGGAGGAGGCGTCTTCCGTTTGGCTTCGGTTGGGTTCGGTTCGTGCTTGGCTTGAGGAGGCAGTTCCTCTGCTATGGCTGGCTGCTGCTGGGCGGCGGCTTCCGGACTGGCCGTCTTCCTTCGCTTCTTCGCCGGCGGCGCCGCCATTCCGCGCCTGATCTTCTCAGGAGCCACGCGCGCCGGCTTCACCGTCTTGGAGCGCCACTGGCGCCAGTTTTCCGGCGCATACGGGCAGCAATCCCGCAGAGCGTGCACGCTGAGATTGAAGCGCTTGGCATTGCCGAAGCCCCGACACCCGTCCACGTCGCAGGGCATCAGGGGCTTGGCCTGGAGATAGCCCGGCGGCGTTTCCAGGTCGTGCGAGGTGGCCTCACACCACCCAATGGGATGCAGATCGGGGCTGTCGTCCTCCAGCCAAAAGTAGTACTCCGAGGGCCAGCAATCCAGATGGAGTTGGACGCGATAACCCTTGCGCGTGACCACTGTGGCCGGACGGATCAGGCAGGGATTGCGCTGGTCCACCACCTCCAGCTTCATGCGCGCCTGGTACTCCATGGGCTGGCGTGGCATGAACAGCCTCTTCGGGGCCGCCTCTCCACCCACATGGGCTATGTAGTCCGGCCAACTGAAGGCGATCGTCTTGTAGTCCGGCGGCACTATCAGTTGCTGGCGATTCTCGTGCCAGCCGCAGGGATGGATGTAGGGCGAGCTGACGTGCACCCACAGGTCGTAGCAATCGTCCCAGCCATCGAAATGGACGCGCACCCGCTCGTCGAGTATATCGGCCACGGTGGCCACGCAAATCTTACCCGTGTCGTTGAGGTCCTCCGCCTCCAGGTGCATGCCCACGGCGAACCCATTGCAAATCCCCGTCTGTGGCTGTGGCATCGACAAGTGCGCAAAGAGCGCCCGCGGAGCAGCCTTCGTGTTGGTCTTGACCAGGTAACGGCTCCAGTTGAACCGCTCCGGGCAATAGTCCTTGGGCGCCTGCAGCATGCGACCCGTTTCCTCGCACCAGCCGGGCGGAAAGATGTCCTGCGAGTCGGCATTCACCCAGAAGTCGTACATGGACGAGTAGCCGTCGAAGGTGAGCTTCAGCCGATAGCCGCGCACCTCGGCAATGCTGCACACACAGAACAGGGAGCAGTTCTCCGGATCGATGGCCTCCAGCTTCATGCCCCGCTCAAAGCAGTTGGGGCTGATGGGGAAGGGATTGAGGAAGAGGTGGATGGGCGCCGCCGCATCCCTGCCCTTGGCCTTGAGGTATTCGCTCCAGCGGAACGGCTTTCGCGGCTTATCTTTATTTTCTTTTGGTCGGAGCTGGTCGTGTATATCGGAAAGGGACTTGGACTGCTGCGGGGCTGGCACTGGCTCCATCTTGGCGCGGCTCACCTTGGCCTCCGACTGAGCAGGCAGGCGTCGCTTCTGCGCTCGCCGCACACAGCACACGGAGCAGTAGTCTGCGGGGGGAGGAGGAAGGCATTAAGGATTGGGGCTTTGGTTTATTATTAAGTGACTAGTGCATTAAATTAAGGATATTATAATACTTGTAGCACTAGGAAGTAAGCAATAATAAAGATAAAGATAAAGATTCCTTGACTTACGTGGCGCCAGGAAGTCGGCGGCGGGGCCATGGCAGTTGCATCGCTGGCACAGGTACAACAGGGGATGGATGCTGCCCGTGGGCCTTCGGCCGGGTCGATCGAGCAGCGCTCGCTCAAAGTAGGAGGCGGGTCCCTGGCGCTGCTCGCAGCGCTCGTTCAACTGCAGCAGGTTGAAGCGATTCAGCTCGAAGCACATCGAGGAGTTCTGCAGCTTGGCCGGCTGCTGGCCACGCCACCGCAGCATGCCCAGATTCTGCATCATACTCTTCTTGAGGGCATTGGTCCGCCTGCCCCTGTCCGGTTGCTCGCCGTTCTTGGTCGGTGGCCGTTGCTGCTGTTGCTCTGCTGCAGGTTTCCCGGGCGATCCCTTGTCCGAGGCTATGGAGGAGGCCCCGGAAGAGGGCGGCGTGTTGGGCACTTGCTCGTCACAGCGCAGCGAGCGCTCAAAGTCCTCCTTGGACAGCGGCAGGGATTCCGCTTTGACGATGCTAATCCCAGGCAGTAGGCTTATTTCCTCAGCAATGCTCTTTGGCGAGATCTCCTCCACATCGCTGTTTGAGGTGAGGGAGGTCTTCCGGGAGGAGGAGAGCGTCGTCACGCTGGAGTTTTTCCTCACCAGCTGGGATCTGGCGCCCGATTTCGAGGTGGTGGAGATGGTTATGCCAGCTGGCAGTATGGGCAGTATGATCTCCTTCTGATAGAGCTCCTCATCATCATCATCCTCCTCGCTCTCGTACTCGTCGTCGTCGTCGTCGTCATCCTCGATGGTAATGGTCTCGATGGGCGGACTGGGCTGCTCGATCACATCCACCTCCTTGGCCATAATGGCCACCGAATGGCGTCGCTCACTGCTGGGAGGCTGCTCGATGACAGCCACCAAAGACTTGGAACGCTGCAGCTTCGGGGACTTTGGGGACTTTGGGGGGGAATCCTTGAGCACCGACTCCAGTAGCTGTACCTGCAGGGATTTCTTGGGTTCCTTGGGCTCCGCTTGTGGGGGCTTGGGAGGTTCCTTGGGCTCCGCTTGTGGGGGCTTGGGAGGTTCTTGGGGTGCGGTTTCCTTGGGGTCTGGCTTTGGCTCCCCCAGAGGGGCCTCCGCTTGGGTCTTTGCCTCTGACTCCTGGACTTTGGGAGGTATCTTTGGCTCCCGTTGCGGCTGAGGGTGCTGCTGAGGCTGAGGCTGCTGCTTCTGCTGCGGAGGCTGCTGCTGAGGCTGAGGCTGCTGAGGCTGTGGCACATCCTTGGTCTCCGTTTGCGCCTTCTTCACTGGCCCATTGAGCAGCATTTCCAGACTTGGCAGCGCCTTGTGCGTGCTCTTAAGCTGCTGCATGGCCATCTTCTCCTCCATCGATTCAAAGGCAGGCACAGTGATTATATCCTGACTGGAGGGCAGTGGCAGGGCCTTAATGCACGTGGATTTCGTCCTAATCAGGCTCTTGGAATTGCTATTGTTGTTGTTCTGGTTGGTGGGCATGGATTTGGGCAGTTCCTCGTTACCAGTTACCAGAGGCACGGCCTTGATGGGCATAGTCGCCTTTTTAGTGTCCTTATCCTCGACGTTGCTTGCGCGGATGCTGCCATTAGGGGGCAGCGGCACCACCTTTTTCAGCTGATTGGCCTTGCCCAGGACAATGGCATTGGGATTGGCCTTAAATTGATTGAATTTCAACTGCAACTTGTCCACCGCCACCTTGCTGAGTATGAGCGGGGCACGTGGCTTGAGCGGATTGGCCAGCAATGAGATTTGCCCGGCTCCACCGGCCGCGGAGGGAATCTGGACGGCAGTCACAGGAGGAGGAGGGGCTGTGAAGGAAAAGGGGGAATTACCATCAATTGCCAAGGGAATTTCGTTCGTTTATGTTTTAATTAGTCATCAAGCGGAGGCGGAGGCGGAGGCAGTGATCCTCAAGCAAATGAGAGATCGAACGCTGCCCAAGATCTGCTCTTCCTTTACTTTTTGTTGTTGTTTTTATTGCAGCTGCAAAAACCTGATCGTCATCATTGCCCGCTGCTGCTGCTGCTGCTGCTGCTGTTGTTGTTGCTACCCCGCCTTTTGCATACTTATTGCTATTGATAAAACCAGCAAGCACAAGCTCTTTATAGAGAGAAGAGTAACGCCAAAAGCCCAGGAAAAACTGATGTAAACGGATATAAACTGATGTAGAAACGAAAACCAAAGCGATTCTATTGGAAAACACCAAAACCCAGCCTAGGGGTTAAATTTAGGCCACACACAGCAAACCCAATTACATTTTTTTGGGACGTTGGAACGTTTCAAACCGTTTTCGTGTTATGAAATGTGCAGCAGTCAAACAGCAAACAGCAACTAAAAACTAAACCAGCAGCAAGCTGAAAAGCCAGCGACTGCGGCCACAACAACAACAGCAACGCCGCCGCGAACAACAACAAGAGTAAACTATAATAAATAAATGAAAAAAACAAAAACACACACAATTTACGAATTTACGCACACACACTCAACACAATCTCTTTTCGGGGGAAAACACTCGAGCATTTTCCACTTTCCGGTTCGGGTTCGGAAACGGAGATCGCAGTCAGCTTATATAATAACCTACTTACCGGATTTCTGGGGAAGCTCTGATTTGGCCAGCAGCGATTTACCAGGTGCTCCTCCGCTGGTTCCTCCTGCTGCTACTCCCGCAGCCGCAGCAGTCGGAGCTGTCGTCATGGTGGCTATGCCATTGTGTATGGTGAGTTGGGCCTTGTTGAGCGAGGGACCCGAACGGATGACCACTGGCTGGGCATTGCTTGGAGCTGTTGCTGCTCCTCCTCCTCCTTGGAGTTTTCTTGGGGGCGCCAAGATTGCCACCAACGGCTGGCTGGGATTGTTGGGCGAGGGAACTAGCTGGAAGAGGGGAGCAGATCCCGTGGCTGATGATCCGCCTGTTCCCGAACCAGGCTTCAATGTTTTCGGCAATATGTTCACCGTGGTCAGTTTGGACTTTAAAGTGGTGTGGATTGGATGGTGGACACCAGCAGCAGTGGTGCCGGGCTGCATATTGCTTATGGTGATGTTGCAGGACTGGCTGCGCTTCATCGAGGAGAGGGGCACAAAGCGCAGCTCCTCCTTGCGGGCTCCAATGGCAAGGACGCTTTGGCCGCCGCCGCTGCCGCTGGCGCCGCCAGAGGACGACGACGACGACATGGTGACTGCCAGGTCGCGCTTGGCCTGCTGCTGCATCTGCTTGGCCTCCTCACTGGCCAAGGACAAGGGCAGCATGGTGTTATGTATTCTTTCTCAAATCCACTGTCTACGCTTTGTTTTCAGCCGGAAATCGGGATAAAGGTGAAAATAAAAGACTCTTGCGCCGCCGTTCGCGTCTCGTTTTCGTATCTCTACAATTTTTGGACGTTGAGGCGCACAAAAGTTTCTGGCATTTTAACACACTCCGCACGGGGGTTGGTATTTTTTTTCCTTCCTGTTTCCCCAATTTCCTGCCAAATCGTAGTCTATTTTCACTGTTTTCTTTCACCGGTTTGTTATTTACAATTCACTCTTTCCTATACAGTTTTTACAGTTTCTTAAAAAGCTGCGCATTTAGTGTTTTCGAGTTAAAGTTATAGTTTCGCGCGTTTATTCGCAATCAATTATGTGTATTTATTGACGTGGTATTATACCAGACCGTGGTATTTTCTCCGATTCGCAATTTGGCAACTCCGTTGCCTTTGTATTTGTTTAAAAATCTGTACAGATATTTCGCAAATAACAAGCACCTGTAAGGGAATTAAACGTAATTAATGCTTAGTTACCTTAACATACATCTCAATTTATCCGAAGTTAAGGAAATAAATGAAAAGTTTGCGAGATAGGGAGTCTTTGACATGAGAATTTGGCGAAAGCTAGAACAAAACCTGTACTCTTTTATACTTCAAACGAAATATTATGTATGAAATAGGAGTTACACACCTAATTAAGACAGTTATTTGCACGATCTACATGTTTAATTACACCTCTGAAATCAGCGAAACGCCATTTTTGACTTTGCCCGCGGCTGTTACGTATTTTCCGGTTGCCCGGCTGCGGTCACACCGGATACATATTGAATTTTGATACCATTTTTAGTTATGCTGCATGATTTATGCTATCTCGAAAATAACTTGCCCTTATTTATAGCCCTGCACAGCCACTGATTCCCCCCACAAGACACCCTCTGAATCCAATGCACATAAACATAATCCCGATCTCGGTCGCCCATGTTACGTAGCTGGCAATGTCACAAGGCCCCAAGAGCATAAACGTCTTATCTGGGGGTTCGGATGAACTGGCCGGGATTTGTGGACAACCACTGAAGCTACAGTCTCAGATTTTTCACTTTCAGAAAGCGTACCCCTCGGACACCCAGAATGCAACAGTTGACTTACCCTTTGGCAGCTCCTTAATTCCCGCGGAGCGAATCAAAATGTCCAGCACAGGAGGAGACGGAAGCCAGGACGGGTACCCTGCTCGGGCGAGGGAAGCTGCTGCAATGACACACATTCGGGACGTTAGCGGGATAACCGACGTACCTGGGCGAAAAAGGGCGCTTACCTGTCCTGTGCGTTCGATTGAACGGTGAATGCGAGGGTGTTAAGTTCGACCTCGCAGGCCAAATTGTCGCGTACTGTGTGCGAAAACGAATACCAACTAAAAGAGCGGAGAACTAGGCACTATTCCCGCACTCTTTTCACGGATTCAGCCTGAAGTGGCTTAATTAGCGCTCGGCTCGGGCAAATCCGCACTCCTTGGAACCTGGACGCGTTGTGTCCAGCGATATTAAAAACTGCAAAAGCATGTGTGTATTTTAATTTCTATGATCGAACGGCTCAGGTGGCAACTCTGCCCCGATTTGTGTGCGCCTGGTTGTCGGTTATTTTGAAAAGTCGAAAATAAAACGCTGACAGTGGCTGACATTTGCGCGAAATGGATCCTTAGAAGTAAAGGTTTTGTGGAGAGCGTTAGTTATTTGCATAAGCTTTTATTGCGATAAACGTTCAAAACGCAACAGTCGCGGATGATGGTTCAGAAATTAAACCAAACAGTTAAGATCTTAAACCGTTCTAAGGAAAAACTGGTGGCACGTGAAACACTTTTTTACCTCTTGTTATTTCTAGATATGAAGTAATCTTCTTTTAAATTTTGTTTAATGTGCGTATAAATGATGCTGCTTCTTCCTTTTAAACTTATGCCACTGACCAGTGTTGGCAAACACCCCAGCTACAAAACAACGGCAGCGCCCCGCCAGTGTTGCCTAACCCTGCACTGACAAAGTGGTAGTTTTTTCTTCGTGTCAATTTACGCGACAATTTGGCAAATAATAATTACTAAACAGAGAAGTTCTTAAACAGAGAAGGTCAACTCCCACTGCCAGCCATGTCTCTGTTAAATAACGACGACAGCATTCCCAACATGGACGAGGATCCACAGGGTGAGAGCCACGAAATGTGATGGGAGTGGGCGAGGGCGAGTCCGTGATGATGTTATCATTAACCGTTGCTTTCCAATAACCAAATACAGTGATGATCCACGACGACGAACCAACGACGGCGCTTCACATGCCCAGCGGGCGGTCCATGGACTCGCTGCGCTCCTCCTTTACCAACCGGAGCTCCACTCCGGACTCGTCGCACAACTCGCTGGACACCATGGAAATGGCCCAGGACGATCGGGAGGAGAAGGCCCGGCTCATCACGCAGGTCCTGGAGCTGCAGAACACGCTGGACGACCTGTCGCAGCGCGTGGACTCCGTCAAGGAGGAAAATCTCAAGCTGCGCTCCGAAAACCAAGTGCTGGGACAGTACATCGAGAACCTGATGTCCGCCTCCTCGGTGTTCCAGTCGACCAGCCCCAGTGCGGCCAAGAAGAAGTAGTCGGGGATGCGAGGAATCCCAAATCCCAACTCAAATATGCCTTCTCGTTCACGCTAGACCTATTTTGTACTCTTTAACATTCGAAATTAGCTATATTGCAATGTTGTTTCAGTTGCTAATCCGTCGAATTTGTCTTTGTTTAGGTTAAGCTTATCGCTCTATGTATTTTATACATACAAGTAATTTATTTATTTAGATAATAATAAATCAATAATATTACCCTTGCAATTAGCCTGTCATTTAAATTGGGGCTGCCACTAGGACTTCGGTCTGGCAACCCTGGCCAGCCCACAGCTGCCAGCTGTTCGTCGTAGTCGTACAACAACAAATTCAGAAGCGGAGCTGGAAATTCTATTTTCGTATTCGAAAAACGCAGAAAGCGTGTAAACGTCGCAGGTCCCGTGTTCGGATAATCAAAGTGTTCTAACAACTGGAAAAACAAAAGATCTGTCCGCTGGCGCACACAAAACAGATTTACCTGGCCTGGTGGTGGAGGAAAAGTGATTGCGAAATACGCAAAGAGCTGCAAAAGGTGTGTGTTTGGCAGTGTGCGAGTGTGTGTGGGGAGAACCAAAACATTTGTTGTTGCTGTGTAATATTTTGATGAGTGGAAATTAGTTTTAAGGCGGCTGCAGGGATAGAAGCTAACTTTTGGTTAGCCTTTCTTTGTATTAAACGCACTCCGCCTCCCGCTCCGCTCCCATAAAGTAGCAGCAACAACAAAGCAGACAAGGGTCAGTGTTGCAAAACACCGGGGTGTGCGCCCCTTCACACGCTCCGTGCTGCATTTATTGTGTTTTAATATGCACTTTATTTATACTCCAACACCCCCTGTCGCCGCCGCCGCCGCCGTCACCCACGCATCTGCGTCAACAGAGAGGAAGGAAGACGTCATCCCGCATCATTCCAGAACGCTGCCGACGTCAACGACGTTAATGGCGGACGCAGCAGCAGCCGTCAACAAAGAAGCACCGAAGGCAATCTGTGACCACTAAAGAAGCAACAAGGAAGCCACTGCCAGAGGAGGCACACACACTGCAACACATCTAAATCCCACCAGCAGGAACGGAGGACACCAAACATGTTTTGACCCTTCACACGGCACAGCTGGAGCGTCCGCTGCTCTTTTCTGTCCTCCCCGGTCGTAGCCTCGCCACCCGTTTCAGCGTTTCCAATCGCCAATCGCCAATCCACAACAGCACATCCGCCACACCATGTCCTTCTCCGACTTTGATGCCATCTACGAGGATGAGCAGCTGGATGACTTGGAGCACTACCAGGACCAGACGGTGGCACCCGTGCCCGAGCCCATCATCATCCGCGGCGCGGGCAACATGACGGTGTAAGTAAACAACTGATGATAAGGCGAACAAAAGCAGAATGCAGATAGTGCAGTGGAGTGGGGTTTAACCCAATTGAGGAATCGGAACACAAGAGTGTTATCTGGAGTTAAGATGTGTCGTTCCATTTGCAGTTGCAGCTTTCTGTAGCTTTATAGACTCCAAAAACGTACCATAAAAGGAATAGGGGTAGAAAATCCTTAAGGGTTTAATCAGCAGGGCCGTCTGTCCGTCTATCAAATAACAGATAAAAGTTAGAACCACTAAATTTGGTAACAACATAATTAAACGCAGAATAACGCGTGGAGTTATGATGTGTCGTTCCATTTGTAGCCTTATATACTTTAAAAACGTACCTTAATGGGATAGAGTTAGTAAATCCCTTAAGGGTTTAATCAGCATCATCAGACAAGTCCGCCAGTCCGTCAAACCACAGATCTCAAAGACCATAAAGCTAGAACTACTTAATTTGGTAACAACATAATTAAACGCAGATCAAGAATAGTATACAAGTTATCCATGGCTCCTACCACTTCCCATAAATCTTAAAATAGCTACTTTATAACTTTAGCCTTTATTTTCTGTAGAATATGAATTGATATCTAATTATTAGCAATAATTGTATGAGAAAACATGGAAACTAATGCAGACTGAGACTGAAAACCCCGTGCTTCTCGATATTCTCTTTTAGCATTGCAGATTTCCTTCTTATTTCCCTTAAGAAATGGCAAGTAATTCTATTTTCTTTTCAAAATATAGAGACAGGCACTAGTACTTTGACCGCAACTGTGCCCAAAGAGTCGTATTTGCCGAGAGAAATACAAGCTAGAGCAGCGGAGAAGTAGTTCAAGGCTATTTACGTCGCCTAATTTCGTCATATGTAGACCCTGCTTCGGTATCAACACCGCTTGACCCCATTTTTATTTTTTGGAGCAGAGGCGTTGGGTTGCTGCTGCCCCCATGTCAATAATTTACGTGTTGCATAAGAGCTGCCAATGCATTGACACGTCATTTAGCCAAATATTCACCTCACTGTTCTCTCTCTCCCTCTCGATTCACAGCTTTGGGCTGAGCAACCGCTTCAATGTGGAGTTCCCCTGCGGTCTGCTGTCACGCGTCGCTCCCGAGGAGTTTAAGGCGACGGTGGGCCGCATCAATGGTGTGCTGAAGAAATCCCTGCCCGTCAACGTCAAGTGGCTATTTTGCGGCTGCGTTTGCTGTTGCTGCACCCTCGGCTGCTCGCTCTGGCCCGTCATCTGTCTCAGCAAACGCGTAAGAACAAAGATATAGCTAACTACAGGTAAAAGATCATCATAACAAGCCCCAAATTCCCCCTTTTGCAGACACAACTCACTCTGGACAAACTGTTCGAATGGGAGAATAATCATTTATATCATAAGCTGGGCCTGCACTGGCGACTGCATAAGCAACAATGTGATTCCAATTCCATGATGGAGTATGTTATTTTAATTGAATTTATACCCAAAACGCCCATCTATCGGCCCGACTAAGTGCTCATGATGGGGGCATGGGCTAGGGCGTGGCGGGGGGTCGTAATGGTAATTGTAAAATATAAACACTAGCTGCTAACACATCGCTTTAGGCGTTTGAGAGTATCGTATGAGAGTACACTAACCGTAGGCAAGCGCAGCAAAGAGCACACACAATATGGGCATTTAGTGCACCACTCGCGCTGATTGTCGTTTTAAGCTAGTTTCTATTTAAACCTTAGTTAAAGCAACAATTATTCGGAAAAATCTTAGTCAGTAAGATCGATTTAGGGCGCTTTATTTTCCTCTATTTCTTTTTTTTTTGTTTGGTTCGGTTTGTAAATTCTAATTTGTTTCTTTCCAACTAATGCAATATTAAATAATATTTTTGTTAGGCAATTAATTGATTGATTTAAACAACAAAAAAGAAAAAGAACGATGCGTTTTCTTAGGGGGTTAAACTGGTAACAAAAACCTTTACTAAACTGGAAAGCCATCCGCATGGGAAGATTTTGTTCTTGTAATCCTTAAGCGCTCTGTAAGTGATCCCGACCATGGGTAGATTAGCACGGAGTTTAAGTAAGATCCCTTGCAAGGATCACTCAAAAAATCAAAATAAAATGAAATCCAATCCATTTCCAATAGAGCTGCGAAGCAATCGATTATCAGCGCATCGATATTTTTCGATATTTTAGAAAATAAAATCGATTAAATCGTAAAACAGGTTGTACTTAGCAAAAGCAAAAGATTTAAATGTTGATTAAACTTTAATCCTAAGTTAAAGCCACCATTATTCGGAAAAATCTTAGTACTTAGTCATTTTTAAATTAAATCGGAATCGATGCTCGACTAAAACCAAAAGAATCGATACTATCGATGTTGAAATCGATATTTTCCCATCTCTAATTCTCTAATCCAATGCAAATTCAACTTTCACCCGCCTCGAATTCTATTATCTTAAGTTAATGTACATATAGAGCTGCGAAGAAATCGATTCTCAGCGCATCGACATTTTTCGATATTTTAGAAAATAAAATCGATTAAATCGTAAAACAGGTCGTACATAGCAAAAGCAAAAGATTTAAATGTTGATTAAACTTTAATCCTTAGTTAAAGCAACAATTATTCGGAAAAATCTTAGTCATTAGTCATTTTTAAATTAAATCGGAATCGATGCTCGACTAAAACCAAAAGAATCGATAGTATCGATGTTGAAATCGATATTTTCCCATCTCTAATTCTCTAGTCCAATGCGAATTCACAAACTTTTCGGATTTTTAAATTAAATCGAAATCGATGCTCGACTAAAACCAAAAGAATCGATAGTATCGATGTAGAAATCGGATATTTTCCCATCTCTAATTCTCAAATCCAATGCAAATTCAACTTTCACCCGCCTCGAATTCCATTCTCTTCAGTTAATGTACATATTTATTTATGATATTCTATCATATTGTGTTGTTTCCAGTAACTTTACAGCACTTCGGGGGGGCTTAGACGGTCGATGAACGAACAATAAATACATTAAATTTACGTTTAGGATTCGTTTATATATATTAATATGCTTAAATGTAATCAAGTCTTTTAACAATGCGCGGTTCGGGCTCTAGGAATCTACTATATAGTACATATATAGCTTAAGGAATGCGATCGGAATGAATCGGTATATCAACAATGGTGTTTTGTTTTCTTTTCTTTCTTTTCTGTTATTTTGGGTAATACTTTGAGATGGGGTGATGCAGGCTGACTACTGGACCTCGCCGGTGACTTCAGCCGGGTTCGAGTAGTCATCGCTTTGGGCTGAGGCGGACATGGCCAGCGTGGACATTTCCAAGTCGCTCTCCGCGTCCAGCTGTTCGTCATCATCATCAACTGTTTCGGCCTCGACCTCGCCCTCGCTCTCGTCCTCTTCATCAACATCATCATCGTCATCCTCCTCCTCGTCGTCTTCATTCTCCTCCTCCTCCTCGTCTTCATCGTTTTCATACTCTCCCTCTGCCATAGTTTCCTCTACATCGGCATCCCCTTCCCCTTCCCCATCCCCATCTTCTGGTATTTTCAGCTGTGTTTCTGGCTCAAACGGCATTTGGGTCTCGGGCACGAGTTGGTCCTTAGCCTCCCGCTCAGCTTTGACTGGCTCTGGAGCAGCTTCACCAGCTCCCACCAGCTCGTTGGCGCTCTTTAGCAGGGCTTCCGTCTGCTTGCGCAGGGCCCGCATCACCATCGTGTCCTGCTTCATCTGGAAGTCGTGCTCTCGCCGCGCAAACTCCTTCTGCTGCTTGAAGAAGTCCTCGAGCATGTCCTTCTGGGCCGAGCGCATGGCACTGGCCATTTGAATCAGCTCCTTGGCGAATAGATCCTCCTGCTGCTTTTTGCGACGCTTCGTCTCCTCCTCACTGGACTTTCGCTTGGTTTCCTCTCCTCCTCCTCCCATCGCGGACAGAGGTCGGAAGCCCTTCGGCGGCGGCGAGGGGTCGTACATTGTGGAGCTGCGCTGCAGCTTCACGGGCACGGGCATGCCCATGGGCGGACTCTGGCCCAAGCGACGCTTTCGCGGCTGGAGCTGCTGGTGTTGCTGCTGCGTCAGCTGGTGCGAGGACATCATGTGCGCATGTCGGCTGGTGGAGGCACCACCACCCGCCTGTTGCCCGGCCATCGGGTACTTTGGCGGCGGTCCACGGCCCAAGAGCGAAGCCATCGACGAAGGCGACTCCGGGGGACTGGCCATCGACTGGTCCAGATCGGGAATCATTCGATCCGGCCGCAGCGAGTATCCCGTGTCCCGCATGGGCACCGTCTTCATGCGCATGCTGCTGCCCGACGGCTGGACACTGATATCCCTGGGCAGACGCAGTCCGGATTGGCCGGGACTCGCGTTCTGCTTGCGGGGCAGCATCAACTTGCTGTGCGGATGCACAAAGTTGATGCTGCTTGTGCTCTGGAGCGGCAGCGATCGATTCATTCGCCCCAGGCCGGACAGCTGTTGGCCCTGGCCCTGGCCCATCTTGGTTAGCGTCGGCGGCGGACGATCGATCTGCAGGATACCGTGCGTGGGACGCCGCACCTCGCCGCCGCCCTTGGCAAAGGAGGCCACGCGCAGGGGCGGTAGTGCTTCCGGCGTGGATGCATACACCGGATCATCGTCGTGTTCATCCAACACCACAGGCGGTGGCGGCGAGGGCGAGGCTGGCGCCGTGGGTGGCGGTGTGTTGGTGGTGTCCATGCCCAGATCCATGTCCGGTTCGTGCTTTACGGACACTATGAACGGCATGTGGG
>VNJO01010124.1:0-13912 GCA_008042535.1 Drosophila tani | reverse complement strand
AAGACTATGATGAAAATTTCAGCTCGATAGCTCAAAAACTGAGAGACTAGTTCGCGTAGAAACCGACAGATGGACATAGATCGACTCGGCTGGTGATCAAGAATAAAAATACTTTATGGGGTCGGAGATGCCTCCTTCACTGCGTTGAAGGCAAATTTCATGGCAAAATTATAATACCCTCTGCAAGGGTATAAACACTCTCTCGATCGCTATTGCTCGTACATTGCAGGCAAGGCATGGAAGAGCGTGGCAAAAAACCTTTCGGAAAAGCCAGTGATTTCAAGAGAGGTTTTGTTAAGGTTTCCTCTTCTTCTTCCTGGTTCATGACGAGGGATGTTTTATTTTACCAAGCTCCAAGCTTCACATCCGCTGCCCGACCCCGATCTTATAGATTTTCCTTATTTATACCAAGTGCTTGTTGTATCATTTAATATTTAAATTTCTTCAGTTCATTAAAAAAGATTCGACTCATTCGATCAATATTTTATTTTCTATTTAAAATAAAGTGTCAGCACTTTTTATCAGATAAAAAACATGAGAACTCGATTTATTGCTACGTACATTTACAATTTCTTTAATAAAGCCAAGCTCAGAATGAGAGAGGGTCGGTCGGGGGATAGGAATGGCGGCTGGTGGCTAATACTGGACAACCTAGATCTTCTTGTACTCGATCCGCTCCACCTTGACCTCGTCGCCGATCAGCTGGTACACGTACGTGACCACCGTGGTGCTCTGGATGTCCATTAGGACGAACGAGGGCACCACATTGCTGTCCAGCGGATTGAAGGCTCCGGTGGCCGAACCCGGGTTGATGTAGAACTTATTCCCATGCTCGTACGCCTCGAACTTGTACGTGTGCCCCGTGATCAGGATGTCCACGTCCAGCTGCCGCTGGATGAGGGCCAATGCCTCGGGGTCGCCGCGCGGAACCACCTGGTGGCCGTGGCACAGGCCGATCCGGAACTGACCCACAGTGACCACCTTCTGCTCCGGATAGCTCAGGTTCTCGTCAAAGTCTCCCCGCACAATGTGCACGTCGTTGGCCAGCGACTTGAGGTAATCGTAGGACTCCTTGGTGCAGATGTTGCCGGTAGCCAGGATGTGGTGTATACGGCCGGGCACCAGCAGCTTCTTGAACTTGGCCGGCAGGCTGCTGCAGCGGTGCGGGATGTGCAGGTCGCCGAGTACCAGAACGAGCATTGTGGTGTCCTTTGTTGCCGTTTGTTTTGTTTTCTTAAAAAAAAAAGTTTGTGAAACGCCCAGCAATCAGTCGATAGGTGCCGTGAGTCTGTCGATAGGTGCCGTGAGTTTGCCGATAGGTGTTGTGAGTCTGTCGCTAGATGTGACACTTTTTGGGCTGCACTTGAAACGCGGCGGGAATTAATTAAGAATTTAAGAATTTAATTAAGAAAAAATATAAGATATTTATATTAAATATAATTAAATATTTTACGGGCTGTTTACATCCTTCTTTAGGGAATTTAAATATACTTTAATTCATTTTTAAAACGATTATTAAAACAATTTCCTATCGAAACCCGCCCATCTCTATCGATAACATTGCCGGCGAAAATGGATGCCGACCAAGCAACGAGCAAGGAAGGTGCGTGTTTAAAAGCCAATAAATGGGGGAAAACCACTGAATATGGACTTCAATTATAGCCGAGGCGAGCATCGACCTCTTGGTGATTGTGCTGGACACGAATCCGTCGCAGCACATTGTCCGCCAGAACCCGCAGAACCTCACCCAAATCTTGGAGGCGGTGATTGCCTTTGGGAATGCGCATCTCATGCAAAAGGCCCAGAACAAGCTGGCCGTGTTATCCTGCTCCCACCATGCCACGTGAGTAGAGTCCCCAAGGAGCGTTTGTCCATATTTAGTGGCTTTTTCCCCATGGCAGTAACTTCCTATACCCACAACCGAGGCGTCCAGTGGAATTACGCCAGGTCGATGGTCAATATGAGGCCTTCAGTCTGGTGGAGAAGACGGTGAAGCAGCAGTTGGGCAGCATTCTAATGAATGCTCCACGTCTGAGTGCTCCCTGCGAGAGTCTCCTCGCCGGCAGCATGTCCATGGCGCTCTGCTACATTTCCAGAGTAAGTAAAAGCTCTACTTTAACCTATTTATCCCAATATCTCCACGCTACAGCTGCAAAGGAATGTGCCACCTGGCGTCAAGATGCACTCCCGCATCCTGGTCATAACCGGCAGCAACGAGTGCGCCTCCCAGTACATGACCTTCATGAATGTCTTCTTCACGGCCCAAAAGCTGGACATTGTGATCGATACCTGCGCCCTGGACAAGACGCTCAGCTTGCTCCAGCAGGGCTGTGATATTACGGCCGGCCAGTTCCTCAAAGTCACCCAGTTGGACGGCCTGCTGCAGTACCTTCTCTGGGTGTTTTTGCCCGCCCCGCAGATGCGTAACAAGCTGGTCTTGCCACCGCCGCCAAAGGTCGACTATCGAGCCTCCTGCTTCTGCCATCGCGAGCTCATCGACATTGGCTACGTCTGCTCCGTTTGCCTGTCGGTGTTCTGCAAGTACAGTCCGATCTGCACCACATGCCAGTGAGTAGAGCTAATGTGGGTCTTGTGACGGTCTTATACTTATGGCTTTGTCTTACTTTTGCAGCACAATCTTCAAGAATCCAGGTCCCCTGCCCGTTAAGGGTAAGAAGAAAAAGAAGGCGCAGTAACTCTGAACTAGAGCTGTAAAACTATCGACGATACTATCGATATTATCGATGGTGTTGTGCTCCGCGTCACTATCGATTGTTCTTTTTCACCATCGATACATCGCGACAGCAGTTAATCAGTGAATTCGAATAAAATTTACAAGTTTTTGCCAATAAATATAATCTTAAATTCGTATATTCTTTAGTACGGACCAAAACATTTTTCTTTAATTTCCAATCATTAATATCAAAAACTATCTTTATAGAAAATCTATATAGACAGTAATTGTGATAAAATTTCTTTCATTTTTTGTATTACATAAAATCTTATATAAATTATGCCATTTAATTTGGTTTGTTTAAGCAAAGTTCCTTTTATTAACCCATTTTATTTTGTCGATAGTATCGATATTATCGATGGTTTGGACTATCACTATCGAAAATATCGAGTAAGGGCACTATCGATGGTTTTACAGCTCTACTCTGAACTCCGTTCTGACAAAGTGAAAAGTATATTACATTTATTTAGAGCTCTCAAATCACTTATTTCTGGTTATTTTACTAAAGTACATGGGCCCGAAGTTCGCGGGCAGAAACGGCACCACCATCTGCCCGTACTTGAGTCCCTTGGGGTGCTCGAATTTGAAGATGTCACTGAAAAGGGCTGTGTGCTGACTCAAATCCTTGATGGTGGTCGTAATGCCGTGCTCGGTGAAGACCTTCTTCAGGGCCATGTGCACCACACCGTCGTTTTGAATGGGCGACAGCGAGCAGGTGGAGTAGACCAAGCTGCCACCGGGCCGCAGCAGTCGCAGACAGTTGGCCAGAATGCCCGCCTGGAGTTCGGGGATCCGCAGACGTTCCTTGATGCGCGTCGGCTTGAAGATGTTGTTATCCTGGGCATTGAGCACATGCCGATCGGTGGTGCAGGGCACATCCACCAGAATCTTGTCGAACTGCTCGTACTGGTCCAGATGGCGGGCATCGCTCTGGCTAAAGATCAACCGCTTGCCCGCCCACCGCTCCTTGTAGTCGAACAGGTACTCCTGCATCACCTTGCGCAGCTTGTTGATGCGCGACTCTTGGATGTCATTGCACACCAACTGGTCCAGGTGCAGTGTCTGCAGTAGGAGTAGTGACTTGCCCCCGGGCGAGGCACAGGCATCCAGCACACGCTCGCCGGGCTTCACTTGGAGGAAAAGGGGTGGCAAGACGGAGGCACCATCCATCATGAAGTGGGAGAGGACTCCGGTCAGGCACTTCTTGGGCCCCTTGAAGTCCGAGCAGTTGCCCATCTCGTAGGTGTAGAGCGATAGGTGCTCGGGGAAGTGAAACAAAGCCTCGGGCTCAATGGTGAGGGGGAAATCGGCGCTGGTTTCGTAGTATTTGTAGTGCTCGGACTCTGGCACCCAATCCTCCATGCCCTTGATCCTGTGGGCGGGCATGTACTCGTACAGGCCCCCGGTGCCGAACTGGGGATCCACCAAGCGATGGGTGTCCAGCCTGATATCTTCCTCAAGAGCTTTGGTCAAGCTCGGTTCGAAGGGCTCCTTAGCAGCTTCCTCTTCCTGCTTCTCCTCGGTGATGTCCCAGTTGAGTTGCTGTGGCGGCGGCGCGCCTGGAACACCCTCTCCTGAACTCGGGTAAAGGGAGGCCATCTCCGACTCCTGTTGCTTACGCAGCAGACTCTCCAGCTTGCTCTCGATTTCGTGCCGCGATCTTCCCTGTTCCGGCATAGTTTCCGTGCTTCCCCGCTGGCGATCCTGCGCCAGATTGATCAGGGACTTCATGTTGATCGCTCCATCCATTTCCAGCATGCTGCAGGTCTGCTCCGTGTCCCCGAAATTGTTCACCATGGCAATGTACTTGTGCCGGGTGAGCAGGGCAGCCCGCATGTTCTTCCACCGACTGCCGTAGACGCTTCCGTAGAAGTCATCGAAGTTCTCCAGCGCCCGGTCGCAGTTGTTCTTCTTGTTCTGCAGGACATTCCAGCGCTTCTTGGCGCCGCTCTTCCATCTCCGCGGCAGCACGCAAATGTTGCGTATTTTTAACATTTTACTTTACACAATTGGCATGGGATACCGGCAACTGATTACATGTAACATTCCCTCTTACGCCTGAATTTCGATCAGCTGGTTGTCAGCTGTTTTATATAAAAACAAATGTGTCGCCAGAGTTGTCACTTTTCTTTACTCAACGCATCAGGGCAACTCTTTCGTTGGAAAACATTGTAGGAAATATTAATGAAAAATCAACTGAAATAATGATTATTTTGTTGTTTTTTTTATTGAAAAAATAAAACACTTTAAAATAAGAAAAATATTCATTTTTATTTTTAGTTTTACTTCTTGATTACAAAATACTGATAATTTCAAAGGTTTTATTTATTGCTGAAAAAATATTGAGTATTTCATATGTTTTGCTTTAGTATAATGATTTATTTTTGATCAAAAATAAAACCCATGAAATAATCAATATTTCCAGATTTTTATTATAAAACTCACAATGATTACAGCTCTGAGTTGTTTTACTCCTTCATAATATTTAAATTCAATTTTTAATTAAACACTTTATGACGTACAACTTAATTTCGAGAAACCGCTTATTAAAATTAAAATCATGGGTAAAGCGTTTCGCCTGGTGATGGTAATCGAACAACGGAAACGAGAAGCCGAAATAATTCCTAAAATTTCTGTAATACTATACCAACTGTTAGGATCAGGAAATTATTGTTAAATGCTTTATTTAACAAATCTACGTATATTTAGGGACCTAAAATTGCATGAAATTCCCGAATAAATCAAGCAGAAAATTAGCGAATTAATAATTACTTGATTGTAAATATGAATATATTACATATTTTATATTTTTGTTTTCGCTTACTGCGCTGATGTGATGGATGTCTATAGCTGCAGTATGCGGTTGTATTTATTTTATTTCGCTTTAATCGAAGTGCTTTTCTACAACTCTAGTGTATGTTCATAAACCTTTACATATGGATTGACTAACAAAGTTTGTTTTCCAGTTTGCAGTCGTTTTTAAGTTTACAAACTTTGTCTGCGAGAGTTACAATAAGTCCTGGTTCCAATTCCAAGAGTGTCGCCTGAAGGCCGTGTCGCGAGACAGGGTGCTGATGAATATGAATGGAACTATCCTGCATCCTGTCAATAACGCCCAAACCCAGGCAATTCTATTCAAAAGAGAGAGTGGCTACAAGCCCTGGCTCCTTAACGCTGAAGTGGATTGCTGTCGCTTTATGCGCAAGCCCTATTACCCGCCTGCTAAAATAATATATAGTCTGTTTCAGGAATTCACTAATATTAACCACACTTGTCCTTATGTGGTAAGTTATTATAATTTAACAAAAACTAGAACTGGATTATTATCCTTTCGTTTTCAGGGCCCTCAGTATCTCAGAGGATTTTATCTCAAGCCAGAATTATTACTTCTCCCGTTTCCAACTGGCGACTATATGTTATCATTGAGATGGTATTTTTATCACAAACTGCAATTTGATACCAATATCAGTTTTGTGTTCGTTGAGGACATGAATAAAACCTAAAAAAATAGACTTGCATACATAAATGATTGGTTGTTGAGATGTGTTCGAAATATTATATTTTAGATATTATTAAGCTGCTTAAAAAAATATCTAGCCAAAATTATTCACTCATTTCGTATAATCATGAGTTTTATTTCTGTTGAGGATCTTCAAATTAACGAGTGGAAAAAACCGAAAGCAATAGGTTTAAAATATATGTAGAAGTATTAAAAAAAACCTTTTTTGAATAATTTAAAGCTTACTCAACCAATCAGATAGCTCAGCCTATATTAGATTTTCTTTAAAACTGCCTTCTCTTTTCCTTTTTGTACTGGTTTGCTCAATATTCATTAATTAACCTTTTTTATAATGTTTAATAAGGGTTTGTGGCCAAATTGACTCGCTGTTGGTACTATATCTGTCCATTGCAAACTTATAACTAAACTCATAATTTCCGTGTTGTTATTTATGTTAAGTTTACCTTATTTCCTCCGACCGACCATTGGTGGATGGACTTTTTCTGCTATTATTTAAGTGACAACTCTGGCAGTCATGGCAACATTGTGTAAGGTGGCCAGATTTGGTTAATATCTAAATCAAAGACCTTGGATTCTCAAGTGCATGTTATTTAATACGTTTGATTCAGTAGGCTTTGCTAAAAGAGAACATATATATTTGATAGCAAACCCAAGTTTCAATTCAGTTTACTTTCGGACGTCGTGGTCCCAGCACTAGCAACAACCGGAATTATTTTATTTGTGCTTGCATTTATTTTATTTTTACTGCATTTTTTTTTTAAATATTTGTTTACATCGCAATAGTTCGTATCTGGAGATTTGTTTTCCATGCTGCGACTGCGTTCGGGTACCCTTAATTAGAAATTAGAAAAAACCGGAACTATTTTAATTATTTTTGATTTTATTTTATTTTTACTGAATTTTTTACAATATTTGTTTACATCGCAATAGCTCAAAAATGTCGCATCTGGAGATCCGCGCTCATTGTTGCTGGTATATGTACCCTAAATCTCCCCGGTTTTGGTCCCAGCCAGAACTATTTTATTTTTATTTTTTTTATATTTTATTGATTTCTTTATTTATTGAATAACTTATTTATTTTCACTGACAGAACTCTATATTTTCGCATCTGGAGATCGATTTTCTCTGTGCTTATAAGTAATTAAAAATTTTTGTACTTTTGCCAGGGGTTATTTCCGGCTCTAGCTCGATCATCTTCTTCCCCTGGTCTTGGTCCCAGCATTAGAAACAACCGGAACTATTTTATTTATTTTTGAATTATTTTATTTCTACTGAATTTTTAAAAATATTTGTTTACATCGCAATAGCTCAAAAATGTCGCATCTGGAGATCCGGAGTCATTGTTGCTGGTATAGGTACCCTTAATCTCCCCGGTTTTGGCCCCAGCCGGAACTAGTTTATTTATTATTTTTATTTTTATTTTATTGATTTATATATTTATTGAAGAACTTATTTATTTCCACTGAACAAATTCGAAATTGTCGCATCTGGAGATTGATTTCCTCTGAGCTTATAAGTACTTAACAAATTTTTTACTTTTGGCAGGGGTTATTTCCGGATCTGGCTCGATCATCTTCTTCCCCCGGTCTTGGTCCCAGCATTAGCAACAACCTGAACTATTTTATTTATTTGTGCATCTTTTTTATTTTTATTGTATTTTTTTTATATTTTATTTATTTATTTATTGAAGGAATATATTGATGTTCTGTTTTAAGCTTACTACATATGTATTATCTTTGATTTTCCATTCAATCTCCACCGTTCCTTTAACAGGACGCGATGTCAGAAGCTGTTTGAAGTTGTGGATACCTGTTACCTGAAACCTGCCTGATGATCCCATTTTATTTCCAAAAAAATCTCCAATTGTTCCACTAAGACATCGCTTTATTTGTAGACAACTTTTGAAATCAAGAGCGTTAAGTACATTAGGCGGGCTGAAGTGATTATCCGTAGCGGTATACGGTTACTTAGGGTTACAGCAAACTAAAAACTATCATTTGTAATTGGTATTTACAGTCCAGTGTCGACCATGCCATTTGGTGCAGGCCCAGAGTCCCAGATGGGGTGAGCTGCAGTTCATCGAGTAATTGAGACAGAGTAATCAAAGCGAGATTGTGGACTTAGGGCTTGGCGGGAATATCCTTCAGCGGCGTCTTCTCATCCTTGGCCTCGGGGTCCTTGGGGGCACCCGACTTGTTCCACGGCTGCTCGCTGCCAGAGCCAAAGATGACGAAGACCAGGAACTCCAGAGCGAACAGGACAATGGTCACACCGAAGATGATGCGCCAGGCTCCGATGTTTTGCTGCAAAGTGTAATATAAGATGAGAAATTCTGGTAGTCTAAGGATTCTCCTCAACTTACATTTCCCTTGGTAACGAATCCCACGAACAGGGGCACCACAATTCCAGGTAAAGTAGCCGCCGTGTTGGTCAGCGCCACCAGAGTGCCAGCAAAGTTGGGAGCAATATCGATATGATTGGACAAGAAGCCGGAGAACATGGCGCCCATGGCCACAATTCCCACAGACATAATAGTCACAGCCTCGTAGTGACGGCAGCCAATGTAGCAGAGGACCAGCAGGCAGACTCCCGGGATCAAGGTGCAGATGGAGGTGGCGGTTTTGCGGGCAAAGGTGGTGCTGATTTTACCTGGAAGATACAGGAACGTGAAGGAAACATATACAGATGATCCAATGTCCAATACCCACCCTTGGCCTGCAGTGTGTCCAAGACCTTGCCGAGGACAATACTGAAGATGATCATGGGGAAGTAGGGCAGGGCACTCAAGGCCGCATTGCTGGCCACATTAAACTTGAGCACCTGCTTCATGTAGAAGGGAATCTCGATGAGGAACATGTACCAGCCAAAGTTGCTGCAGGTGTGAGCGATCAGGATGGCCCAGAACGGCACCGACTTGAAGACCTTGGCCCACGGCACCGACGGATGGTGCTCCACCTTCTGGTCCGTGCCCAGTGAGCTGGTGATCATGTGGCGCTCCTCGGCACTGATGAAGCGCTGCTTGTTGGGATTGTCCTGCACCAAGATGACCCAGAGCAGCATCCAGATGCAGCTGAGACCGCCCATCACATAGAACACCGACTCCCAGCCCCACTGGGCGGACAGGACGCCGGCCAGCAGGATTGAGAGAGCAGTGCCCGCCGATGTGCCCACATAAATGATGGTGGACATCACCATGCGCTCCGTGGGCGGGGCCCAGGAAGCGATCATCACGTGCATGGCCGGAAAGGAGGCTCCTCCGCCAACGCCCTCCAGCACTCGCATCAGGATCAGGCCGCCAAAGTGCAGATTGGTGAACACGGGAGTCAGCAGGGTGCACACCACATTGATGGCCACCGAGAAGAGCATCACCCACTTGGCGGAGAAGTTCTCGGCCACATGGGCCAGCGGAATCTGGGAGACCAAGTAGCCCCAGAAGTAGCAGCTCAGCAGGGTGCCCTGCAGGGGTTCACTCCAGTCGAAGGGTCCGTCATCCCCCTTGCCCGTAGCATTGGTGGCTCCGCCCGGCGGGTGGCACTCCTCCACCAGCGTAACTTGGCTAGCGTTCGAGAGCGTCACGGAGGCTCCATGTCCGCCATGTCCGGAGTCGTGGTGACCCTTAATGGCCGTGTGGTTAAGCATAGCCACCATGGCCACGCTCAGATTTACCTTCAGGCCATAGACAATGGCCATGCCAATGGATCCCAGGAGGGCTAGGACATAGCGAGCGGGCACTAATTCTGCAAAGGAAGAAGAGGATTTTTAGTTAAAAATTTATTTTAAAGGAATTAAATTTAAGAGCTAGCTCTCTTTTATTTTTGAAATATTATTCAAACATTTCTGCACAGAGAGAATTATGAGAGAGAATCCGCGGTTTCAAATACGTACTATTCTCATTTTGAGAACGAATTTTTAAAAATATTTTAGTTGAAGTATTTGTTCCTTACTTAGAGACCAACAAAAATCAAAATGAATACAAAATTACTTTCGTTAAGCATAAAGTTCTCAAGAACGTAGTAAAAATGTTAATATTAGTTTTTGTGTTCTTAAACATTGCCCCTAAACTGAGTACAAAACCACCTCTAAGTAAGAACAAATGGTCTCGGTCGTTATTTGAGTACGTATTTTCTTATGTTAAATAAATTTTTCCTTAAAAAAGCTCTATGTGTACCTTCAAATCTTAAATTAAAAAAATTGCTTCTTTAAAACCGTTTTGAATTTTCAGCCTTAAAATCTTTAAAACCAATTCAACTTAAAATTAAGCTCAAAATTTGACAGAATATTGCACAAGAATTTAAATATCTCTTCCCAGAGTGTGAAGGCAACACAAATTGATTAATATCAGCGATATTGATTGGCCAATTCAATTGTTGTTCGCCCAGTTTCAATTAGCATTGCCATGGTAAAAGCTAATTAAAACCATTTAAGCCAACTAAGGAATTAGTTCTGGTGCTTCACGAACTTCTACTTCGAGCATTCCAGGCATTTCACAATCGGAAAGTATAGACATGACACCATTCCGGTATTTTAGGACTCAATCACCTGGTGGCCAGTGGCAAGCTCAGATCTCATTGGGCCCCAGACACGAGTTCTGCATAAAGGTGGGGCCACTGATTATTCCAAGTTGGGTAGGGTCAGTGAGTTGATGGGACAACCGCACGCGCATCGATTCTGATTCCCGAGTCCCGATTCCCAACCACTCGTAATCCCCGCCGATGTCTGGCAATTATGAGCGCACGTTGCGATAACGCCCGTTGGCGATACAAATTTATTGTCTTTATTTTTCAATTTCACTTTCATGGCTGTCAGAGGTGGGCCTTTAGCGCTGGCAACACGATTATTTATATTTGCTAATTGTTCTATCGATACTGGGCGTATTATTTCCTCAATGTCTTGAGATACTCTGTATATTAATAACTGAATGCCAATAATATTAGTTTCGAAAACCACAAAATATTATACACAAAATTTAAGGAAAGAGTTCATATTTAATACATTGTTAACTTTTAAAATAATGTAAAATAGAAATAATAAGAAAAATCAGAGTACTTAGATATATATTCAATGAATTGGGATTTTAAAAATTTGAAATAAATATTTATTTGATTATTCGAGTATTAATAGTGCCTCAAAGACACTCAAGTTAGTTTAATTTATTAAGGACTATATCCTTTCAAATTTCTCCAGCAGAGTGTTTCCATTTCGTTGGCTATTTGTGACTCTCCTCTTAATCTTTATTTGTTTTTGGGTTCAATGCTGGAAATACCATTAGCTTGCAGAGCAGAACAAGTAAGTTAGTATTCATAAATTCCCATTTTGTGGTGCTAGACTTGTTTGCTTGTTTGATTAGGTGGGGCCCGGCCCGGTCGGTGGTGGTGGTAAAGCTCAAGTACTCAGGGTAATCTTTCAAGTACTACCGTACGAAAGACTGATCCTGGATAATTTCTATATTAAACAAGCCATAAAATGGTATGGGTTTGTTTAGAACTCGGAGTAATATTGCTAATTGTTTGAGACATTTGGCAACTGTTTAAGAAATATTTTCTAACTTTATTGAGCTAACAAATTGGTAAGGAATCGGTTGAGTTAATTTAATAAGAGTGAACATTTATAACCAAATTGTTCAAGCAATTTTAAAGTTCTAATTTCTATTTTCATTTTCTTGATATACTAATGAGAAATTAAGCCGATTATGACCTAGAGTTAGATATTTTCAATTTGTTAATAAGAAAATTTTCATTTTTTAAACATGCCGCAGTTGGTTGAGGAATTATCATTATTTTATGGAAGTCATACAAAATTTTTAATTGGTTTTTAACGTTTTTAAAGCTGCTAATTTTATGTTACATAGCGCAGTTGAGAATGAGAATATTATAGAATTATAGTAGAACCCATAATAAATATGTAAATTCTGATTCCCTTTCAATGCTTTTATGGGTCAAATTTGATATAAAATATATTTTATAGCCAAATTAGGTGAACGTTGACTTCTCATTTCCATCTAATTTTAATTTTCCTTCATAAGTGTGTGAAACATATCTCAATAGATTGATTAAATATAATTACTTTATTGTACCCATAATAAATATGTAAGCCTTGATTCGTTTTTAATTCTTTTATGACTGTAACTTGATAAGAAAGAACCTTTATGACCAAAATTGATTAAACCTTTTTGGTGTAAACCTGCTGGGGGGTGCCTCTCATTTTGTTTATTGCGAAACTCAATCAGGCCAGACAGCAAATCTCCAATATTTACACATGCCGGCTCATAATAATTTCGCATACATAGTGATAGAGTTTGATTAGAGTAAACACAATTATTTACCCATTCAAAAGCTGGGCAAATTTGTTGGGATAGGCTGTGGCTGTGGCTGGTGCTGCCAAGAATGTCGCGCCGGCTCGTCTTGGGCGTTTGTTTGGGACGCACGAGCAAAGTGGCTATATAACTGCAAATATTGTTTATATCTTTGACTTCCATTTGACCTTGTCCGGACACCGGTCCCAGGGATATACATATATACGAATACATATGTAAAAAAACGCCAAAAACAAATCAAATATGCCAACAATGGCGGGGGCGAGCATCTATAAAAAGCCACAGCAACCTAAACATAAAGGATATGGCGTACGCACACACACTAATACACAAGGAATAAGGACACGGAAGATATCCGGGACTCACGCACACGCACGACCTTTGGCAAGGGCTTTAAGGTCAAAGTCTCATCTTGGCCTTGCATTTCGCCGGCTGGCCAGGGACTTTCGTCACCCGCCTCGCCTCGCCCACTTGTTGCACTCACTGCTGCGCATGATGATGATGCATCCCACGGATGCAGTCTCGAAATAGCTCGAATATCTGGATGTCAACGGGAAACCCAACCCCACAGCAACCCTCCCCTTGGATTACCATCTTACTGTCGAATATTCTGCCTTTTGCGGGTATGTCTTCCGTCATCTTGTCGAGATTCTGGTGCTCCTGCTGCAGCTGGCGACCCGGAAAACGTGAATTGTTTATGCAAACACAGATGGGAATATATAGTAGATCTCTAGCGGTTCTAGCGCGGCGCTGGCGACGATATCGATACCGAAACCGAGTCCGAAACCGATTTGGACACGTGTGTTGCCTCTGAAGGTTGCTCACCAACTGAAGCGGCTGGCTGGAACACTCTTAGCTTTTTGTGCGTCGTCCCCAAATTTTTTCTATTTCGTTCGCTTGGAGAGCAGGCCGACGCTCCGCTGTGTGCGTGAGTATCTGTGAGGCGTCGCGGCTGTAGTGGTGGGTCTCGGTCTCGTTTTTGGGATCTTGTTCTGTTCTCCCGCCGAATGGTTTCGGGACTTGGAATGCCTGTCGTTTGGCGCGTAGTTAGATACCAAGGCAGGGCTTCGCTTGGCTTCGTTTTGGCGTCGTTTCTGCTCTTTTTTCCCATTTCGTTCGGAAAGCGTTTGTCATCATGCCCGATATCTTGAATATTGACGGATACACCGAAAAAATACTCATGAAGAATTTTAAGAGTTAGTTTACCATATACAAAAAGGACAGAAAAACGCTTTTAAAAATTCAAATATTTTGAGTAATATTAGCTAATAAATTTTATTTAATAAAAAATTGGAAATTTATTGATTTTATTGAAATATTCTACAATAAAACCTTTTTTTTTTTT